>CM055116.1:444343717-444611217 GCA_029206835.1 Rana muscosa
GCTAGGTTGTAACCTCAGGTTACTTTATACCTGACGCTAATTGCAGTCTCAGGTTGCTCTAGAGTAGCTTGCAAGATTTATATACCATTTATAAAAGTATATAATTTAAATTGCAAAGTACACAGGCGTGAAAAAGGATCCCAACACGTTTCGCAAGACCATGCCTGCTTCATCACGGGTAGACTACCAAAATGCTGAATACCCAGAGGCGGCAGCAATGAGCGTCTGGCTCGGGAGCTGAGGAGGCAGAGTAAAAACCAACCCAACAGAGCACAAACGGGGGGCAGACATGGCCAGAATGGATGTGTGTGTCACCAAAGATCTCCCAGTATTCATTAATTAATGTCAACTTGAATGAAGTAAAAATGCTGTGCGCAAGTGAAACAGGAAGTGTCACCTCTGTCGTCTCTGGGTATTCAGCATTAGGTAGTCTTATTCAGCTTTTGAGGTACTACACACGCATCTACCCCTGATGAAGCAGGCATGGTCTTGCGAAATGCTTCAGGATACTTTTCATGCCTGTGTACTTTGCAAGTTACATTTCTTTTTCGTACATCACGGGACACAGAGCGACTTAGTCATTACTAATGGGTTATATAGTTTACCTTCAGGTGTTGGCACTGGCCAATTCCAAACCGGAAGTACCCTCCCCTATATAAGCCCCTCCCACCCGGGAGCACCTCAGTTTTTTGCCAGTGTCTAAGGTGTTGGCCAAAGAGTAACATGTGTTTTCACTGGGCTTGCGTACAGGTTCTTTTGGGCCTTAGTAAGCTGTTCCGGATCCCACCAAAAAAGCTTCATAGCTAAACGGTCGGTACCCGGGCCTTGCAGCAGAAGAGCAAGGTTTTGCCTGTAATGCTTCTCTTAGGAGGGCTGGACCCTGGGATCCAGAGCTCTGGTCATACCCACGACCAAGACGCTGTCTGTGCAGGGTGCTATACAGGTCCAGGGGAGTGGAATCCTTGGGAACCCGGTCCCTGAAGGTTTAATTACAATGCCTGCCGTGATAGGTGAAGTTTGGACTTTTGTGGACCAAACAAAGTCCTGCGGCGGGGATCAGGTAAGTGGGGGCCCTCAGGAACTTGGTTCTATTGGGGGACCCCCAAGCCTAATTTGTCTTTCTGTCTGTTACCTAACGGTATTCCCGCTAAATATCTGTGTTTGCCTATAACTACTGAAAATGTAAAATTTTAATAGTAGTCAAGAAAAAAAAAAAAAAAAAAAAAACAACAGGGACCGCGGTACCTGTGTTAAACCACTAGAGGCCGCTGTAGTCCATTTTTTCTTGTAAATGTGGATCTTTGGTTTTCTCAACTCAAAAGATCCAGGCAGCTGGTAAGTTTCTCTGAGGGAATCCACTTCCTCTGCCCTGTTGCTGAGTTCATCCACCGCACAGGCCCTCCGGCAAAAGGGGCCCTGGCTCCTAGTCCTCTGTTGGTTTTCGAAAAGGGCGCCATTGGCGCACGGGCGCGCGCGCGGGCCTCCTATGAAAAAAAAGGGGCGGGGCGGGTGGATGACGCTCGATGCGCGCCGCGGCGCTTCTGCGCATGTGCGGGCGTCCCAGCATGGTTAAAAGACACAGTACAAGTGTCAGCTGCATGCAAACAGAGCTAGCAACAAACAGTGGCACACAGAGGCGGTTGATGCAGGCATCCCCATAGAAAGGCACTTTAGTGGACACCAGCTGGTATATAGCAGCACCTGTGTTAGACTATTACCAGCAAAAATTGGTGTATGACGACGGGAATACCTCAGCTTTGTGCTTAAAGGATATGTCGTCCAGACGCTCCGGAAATAGATCTTCCAGGAAGCCAAAGGGGTCTCCATCGGGCTCTGAGGATATTGGGCATGCTTGCACTGCACCAATCTCCCCTGAGAATGCAGAGGTCAGTAGCCGTAGAAACCCCGCAGGAATGCCTGGTGCTGCGGCTGTCCCCAGTCCACCTGCTCCTGTATATATAACAGAGGAGGTTTTATCCTCAACTCTGGGAGGATTGGAAGAGAGATTAACAGCATTGATCGCTGCTTCCCTGTCACAGGAAAAGCGCGTCCGATCTCCGTCTCCTCCTTCAGAGTGCCTGTTAGTGGAGGAACAGCCCCACACAGAGATCGACCTACCTGAAGGGGATCAGGATGAGGTTGATTCAGTTATGGAGGAATCAACAGTGGAAGAACCTTTCTCAGCTTCTCAGGCTGAAAGATTATGGGTTCAGTCTCTGACTAACATGGTCCGATCAGCATTTAAAATGCCTCTGGCGGAACCACCATCCACTACGGTTTCCTCGCTGGGGTCGCTAAAAGCTCCCCAGGCGGTCTGTTCCTTCCCAATCCACCCTTTATTAGAAGGGCTTATTTACCAGGATTGGGAGCATCCTGATAAAATATTTGCTCCCCCCAAGAGATTTCCGGTGATCTATCCCATGGAGGATAAGTTCATAAGAAAATGGAGGGTCCCTATAGTGGACGCAGCCATCTCTTCTGTTAACAAATCACTGACATGTCCAGTAGATAATGTTCCAATGTTCAAAGACCCAATAGATAAAAAATTGGAGTCTTTACTAAAATCTGCTTTCTCTACAGCAAGTATGGTGACACAACCTGCGGTAGCAGCGATTGGAGTCTGCCAAGCAGTGAAAGATCAGTTGAAACAAGTCTTAAGGGACTTACCAGATCAGCAGGCTCATGCCCTAGCTGACCTGCCTAGAGCCTTGTGTTTTGCGGTGGACGCCATAAAGGATACAATCCAACAGGCCTCCCGCTTTACGCTGTCTATAGTACATATGCGTAGGCTTCTGTGGCTCAAAAACTGGTCTGCTGAAGCTCCCTGTAAAAAACTGCTGGTTAGCTTCCCATTTCATGGAGAACGCTTATTTGGAGAAGATCTGGACAAATATATCCAGAAAATTTCTGCCGGTAAAAGTTCACTCTTACCGGTTAAGAACAAGGGTAGAAGTCCTTCTTTTAAGAGGCCTACCTCTCCAGTCCCGGGCACATCGGCTGTGAAGCAGTTCCGACGGCCTCCGCGGTCAAATTCAGGGGGCAGAAATCAGGGACAATCACAGGGTAACAAGAAGCCCTGGATCAAGAGAGGTACAAAACCTCCCCCTAAGGCATGAAGTATTGCCCCCGCTCAATCGGGTGGGGGGAAGACTTCAGTTGTTCACAGAGACCTGGCGGGACACCATCAGAGACAGATGGGTGCTCTCCGCAGTAAGTCTGGGATACAAGCTGGAGTTAAAAGGCACTCCTCCTGCCCAATTTATGAGGTCAAACGTGCCAAGAGATCCCCAAAAGAGAGGATCCCTCCTTCTGGCACTAGAACAACTATTGCTCCAAGGGGTAATCATGAAGGTTCCCCTGGAAGAAAGCGGATTCGGGTTTTACTCGAACCTTTTCACAGTCCCCAAACCAAATGGGGACGTGAGGCCCATATTAAATCTAAAAGGGCTAAACAAGTTCCTAAATATCAGGACCTTTCGGATGGAGTCGATCCGATCAGTGGCCACCGCCCTACAAGGGCAGGAATGGCTAGCCTCGATCGACATAAGGGATGCTTATCTGCATATTCCCATCTTTCCGGCCCATCAGAAATTTCTACGCTTTGCAGTAGAAGGGCGCCATTTTCAGTTCAGAGCCTTACCTTTCGGTCTGGCCACAGCACCACGAGTGTTCACAAAAATTCTGGCCCCATTATTGGCCAATCTAAGAACACAGGGTGTAACGATAATGGCATATCTAGACGACCTGCTACTAATAGACCACTCAGTGGAAAAGCTGGAAGTAGCTATTCACAAGACAATCGAGTATCTGGAAACGGTTGGATTATCAACCGGGACAAGTCAGCTCTAAGACCAGTCAAAAGTCTGGAATACTTAGGGCTAAGGCTGGATTCAAATCAGAGAAAGATTTTCTTACCTCCAGAGAAGGTGTCGTCTTTAAGAAATTTGACCCACTTAGTGGGTACAAAAAGAAAACCATCCATACGTCTCTGCATGAGGCTGCTGGGAAAGATGGTGGCTTCATTCGAAGCGGTACCCTACGGTCAATTCCATTCAAGGAATTTGCAAAGGGCCATACTGTCAGCCTGGAACAAAAAAGTTCAGGCTTTAGACTTACCAATGTCCCTGTCCCCTTCCGTTCGCAAGAGCCTCCATTGGTGGTTGGTGCCCCAGAATCTGGAAAGAGGGAAACCCTTCAGTCCGGTTTCTTGGAAGGTGGTCACTACAGATGCCAGCCTCATCGGCTGGGGGGCAGTGCTGGAGCAATGGTCTCTCCAGGGCAGGTGGTCAGAAGCAGAAAAGGCCCTGCCCATCAATCTCTTAGAGATACGAGCAGCCCGGTATGCCCTAGTAGCATGGACATCCAAACTCCAGGGGTCCCCTGTCAGAATTCAATCAGACAATGCCACGGCAGTGGCATATATCAATCATCAGGGTGGCACCAAAAGTCGTGCAGCCCAGAAGGAAGCAAATTGCATCCTGGAGTGGGCAGAAAGATATGTCCCAGCCATATCCGCGGTTTTCATCCCAGGAGTGGAAAATTGGAGAGCGGACTTTCTAAGTCGCCAACAATTATGCCCGGGGGAATGGTCTCTTCACCCCGAGGTTTTCCAGGCAATATGCCAGCGGTGGGGAACACCGGATGTAGATCTGCTAGCATCCAGATTCAACGCAAAGGTGGACAGGTTTGTGTCTCGCACAAGGGATCCCCTAGCTTGCGGCTCGGATGCCCTAGTGTTCCCTTGGGATCGGTTCAAGCTGATATATGCATTCCCACCGCCACAATTGTTACCGCGATTACTCCGCAGAATCAGGGTAGAAAAGAAACCAGTGATTCTGGTGGCTCCAGCGTGGCCCCGAAGGGCATGGTACGCGGAGATTGTAAAAATGTCAGTGAGGAGTCCTTGGACCCTCCCACTTCGTCCGGACCTGCTGTCGCAAGGACCGATATACCACCCTTCCTTACCAGCCCTAGGTTTGACGGCCTGGCTATTGAAGCCCACATTCTGAAAAAGAGAGGGCTCTCTAATTCTGTGGTATCTACCATGATCAATGCCAGGAAACCGGTATCCAGGCAGATCTATTATAGGATCTGGAAAGCGTACATTACGTGGTGTGAGACCAAGAAATGGCATCCACGTAAGTACATGATAGGGAGGATTCTGGACTTCCTACAGTGGGCTGTAGATAGGAAGCTGGCCTTGAGTACTATCAAGGGTCAGATTTCGGCCTTGTCAATATTTTTTCAAAGGCCCTTGGCTTCGCATTCACTAGTCAAAGCCTTTATACAAGGAGTGATGCGTATTAGCCCTCCGGTTAGTATTCCCATATGTCCTTGGGACTTAAACCTGGTTCTGTCGGTTCTACAGAAACAACCGTTTGAACCATTACAACACATTTCCTTGGTTCTTCTCACCAGGAAATTGGTTTTCTTAGTAGCCATTTGTTCGGCTAAAAGAGTGTCGGAATTAGCAGCTATGTCCTGTAAGGAGCCATATCTGGTTGTCCATAAGGACAGAGTAGTATTACGTCCTCATCCAGCCTTTCTTCCTAAGGTGGTATCGAGGTTTCATTTGAACCAAGATGTGGTTCTTCCTTCTTTTTTCCCCAAACCTAGCTCAGTAGAGGAAAAGTTATTACATTCTTTGGATGTGGTAAGAGCAGTTAAAGCTTATCTAAAAGCCACTGCTCAGATTCGCAGAACGGATTCTTTGTTTGTTCTGCCGGAAGGCCCCAGAAGGGGTCAGGCAGCATCAAAATCTACTTTAGCCAAGTGGATTCGACAGGTCATAATACAAGCCTATGGCTTGAGAAAGAGACCGCCTCCGTTCAAAGTTAGGGCGCACTCCACAAGAGCGGTTGGAACTTCATGGGCAGTGCATCACCAGGCCTCCCTGGCTCAAGTATGTAAGGCCGCAACATGGTCTTCGGTACACACGTTTACTAGATTCTATCAGGTAGACGTTAGAAGTCAGGAGGATGTCGCCTTTGGGCGCAGTGTGTTGCAGGCCGCAAAAGATCCTCATGCCTGATGGCGCCCAGCTTATGTACCCCCCCCTCATTTGGCATTGCTTTGGGACGTCCCATTAGTAATGACTAAGTCGCTCTGTGTCCCGTGATGTACGAAAAAGAAAAAGGGATTTTTATAACAGCTTACCTGTAAAATCCTTTTCTTGGAGTACATCACGGGACACAGAGCTCCCACCCCTCTTTTTGGGACACTTATTGCTTGGCTACAAAACTGAGGTGCTCCCGGGTGGGAGGGGCTTATATAGGGGAGGGTACTTCCGGTTTGGAATTGGCCAGTGCCAACACCTGAAGGTAAACTATATAACCCATTAGTAATGACTAAGTCGCTCTGTGTCCCGTGATGTACTCCAAGAAAAGGATTTTACAGGTAAGCTGTTATAAAAATCCCTTTTTTATATATGATACGTGTAATGACATTTTTTACTGTATATATCATTTCAGTGGCTTGGCTATGATTCATTTTGTTTGCATGACAATTTTAATACATTTTGGAGACTGCATTTACGCTCTCAATTGTTGGCTAACCGCATTCACCTCATTTAAAGTCCCTTGGCAATTTCCTGCATTTTGTTATATGTACTGCAGCGGGTCGGCAAGCGGACATACACTTTTGAAAATATCAGCTATTTATATCCTGGACACTCAAGGTGTGGCTGCTGTGTATTCTAGGAATAGGTTAACGAAAAGTCATGTAAAAAAAAAAAAAAATTAAAAGTTTGTGTTGTTCCATAAAATTAGACAAGTTAGATTGCTTAAATAGATAAAAAAAAAAAAAAAAAAAAAAGGAGCTTTCCAATCCACATTGATGCATATTTAGAAAGTAGTCAGGGCCAGGTTTCTTTCTATTGCAGTGCTTATAGCAGCAGAGGGAATGATTTATAAATCAAGCTGCAACATGCTTTGCTGCGTGAAAGAATATATAAATGGCTCCTAGTTTGCTGGCAGGCTCATGGAAGTCAAGGCAGCTGCATTTTTTTGCTAGGTAAGAAAATAATGAATGCATGGGACAATAAAGTTGTGGGGGATAGGTAGAATTATGTTGCAGGCAAGGCTGGTTGGGATTTTGGTGCAGCAATCGTCCCAAACAGGAAATTAGGAGTACACTGGATTTCTTGCACATCAACAGGCGTTTTAGAAGTGCAGAATAAAACACTGGCAAGTGTGCATGTATTGGAGTTGTACAGTTTATTTTAATTTGCCCTGACATATACTTTATGATGGTCATCGATATTCAGTAGATATCACTAGACTAGCTGGGGTTATGGTTAGCTGACTTTAAGGGGTTTATTTACTAAAGTTGGAGTGTGCAAAGAAACCAGCCAGCTTCCAGGTTGTATTTGCCAAAGTTTAATTGAACAAGCTGAGGTTAGAAGCTGATTAGAAACCAATCGGCTTCTAACCTCAGCTTGTTCAATTAGGCTTTGCCAATACAATCTGGAAGCCGATTGGTTTCTTTGCAGAAGTGAGCCTGATTTTGCACTCTCCAGCTTTAGTAAAATAAACCCATAAGTGTATTTCTATTTTGCAGTCAAAATTAGGAAAACCCTGCAGCACTAAACTTTTATTTTTTTCCTTACCCTTTAAATGTTTGAGAAGAAGCCATCGTGACTAAGAATTTCTGAAGTAGCTCATCATGATCAGATGCTGCATCTGTCTCCCGGCGTCTTCGCACTGAGAACCGAGCCACCGAACACCGGCGATGGCTCGGTTCTCACAGATCCCCGAGAGGAGAGCTGCTGACTGTCAGTCAGCGTCTTTCCTCTCTGCTTCTCCACGCTCATTGGAGTGCTGGGGAGAGGCTGTCTCAGCGGCTCGCTTAGACTACCATCAATCAGGGCAGCTGGCGGATCTCGACTTGGAAGTCAGGATGACGCGCTGCTCCGACTGATGTCAGTGACGTCAGCGGAGAGAGGACTTCAGACCGCTCTCCGCTGAAAACGGGCCACAGGAGTGCAAAAACGAATTGCACTCCTGTGACCCAGAGGAGAAGCCCAGCCTAAAAAGCTCAGGCTGAACTTCTCCTTTAATAGGGTTAACTGTAGTAAACACAGCTCCCCAGCTTCGCTCATAACAATAAAGAACCAAGACTTTTTTTTGCTGGAGTTTTTTTTTTTTTTTTAAGTTATGTGATGGGAGACTTGTAGCAAATATAAAAGCAGGTGTTATTTCAATTTGGCTTCAAAAGGTGGAAATACCCTTTAACCACTTGCCGACCGCCACACGCCAATTTACATCGGCAGAATGGCACGGGCAGGCAAAAGAGCATACTCGATGTTCGCCGACGGCCCGCGACCGTGACATGGAGCTGCAAAACGGGGAGATGCCTATGTAAACAAGGCATTTCCCTGTTCTGCCCAGCAACATAACAGGGATCTACTGCTCCCCGTCATCGGGAGGAGTGATCTCTGTCATGTTGTAGTGAGCCCATCCCCCCTACAGTTGGAACACATCCAGGGAACACACTTAATCCCTTCCCTGCCAGTGTCATTTATACAGTAATCAGTGGCTATTTGTAGCTCTGATCGCTGTATAAATGTCAGTGGTCCCAAAATATTGTCAAAAGTGTCCGATCTGTCCCCCATAATGTCGCAGTCCCAAAAAAAAAAAAAAAAATCGCAGACCATTACTAGTACAAAATAAAAAATTTATAATAAAAATGCCATAAATCTATCCCCCATTTTGTAGATGCTACAAACTTTTGCGCAAACCAATTAATATACACTTATTGCGATTTTTTTTACCAAAAATATGTAAAACACATATCGGCCTAAACTGTGGAAGAAATTCATTTTTTTTATATATTTTTTCGGGATATTATAGCAAAAAGTAAAAAATATTGCTTTTTTTTCAAAATAGTCAGTCTTTTTTCTGTTTATAGCGCAAAAAAAATTAAAAAAACGCAGAAGTGATCAAATACCACCAAAAGAAAGCTCTATTGGTGGGAAAAAAATTGTTTGGGTACAACGTTGTATGACCGCGCAATTGTTAGCTAAAGCAACACAGTGCCGAATTGCAAAAAAGGCTCTGGTCAGGAAGGGGGTAAATACTTCCAGGGCTTAAGTGGTTAATGAACCAAAAAAGCTTTTCACTTAACCAGTGTTAACAAAACCTGTGAGTAGCACTGTTACTAAACTGGTAGTCCAAATTATGGTTTGTGCATCATGAAACATGCTTTTGCATCCATGTTTTTGGCCTCCTGAACATTGGCCTGCCTGTGGTGCACCAATGAGTTGCCTGCCATCTCTGCATCAAGAGAAATCAGACACAGCAACTAGATTATACAATAAATTGTTCTATTACAGGTATGGCTCTTTCAGACAGACAGAGCTGTTCGGCTCTGTACAGCAGAAGACTTGTGAGTGGATACCTGGCTTAACTGGTGCTGAACGGGACAGATGTCAGTGTTTTGACATCCGCGCCTGTTCAGCGAGTGTCCTCATTTACACAGTGGACATAAACAAATCCGTAATGGCTCTATGGGCGGTCGGATGTAAAAGAGCTTCACTGTCCGTTTACATCAGGCTTCCTCCGATTCAAAAACGTAGGTGCGAAAAAAAAAAAAAAAAAAAAAAAAAAAAAAACTCTTTTCGGACCTGGACAGACTCTAAGGTAGGCAGATATAAAAGGGGTGCAAGTGCATTTAAACCTGCCTGTTCATAGAGCTGCATCAAGTCTGCCTGAAAACCGACAGGCGGACCTGATCAGAATGACTGTGTAAAAGGGCTCTGTTCTCAACTTTGTTAAGCTTAACCAAAAACTTTCCTGACATCTGTCATGTGTTTTGCAATAAAAAAAAAAAATTCTATATTATAATCTCTCTCTCTCTCTTTGAATTGCAAGTCTCAAGATAAAAGATAGATTTTGCTTTCTTACCTTGTGGTTTCCTCTGAAGCTTAATGGCAGACATAAGTTACACTTTGCACAATGCTCAAACTGTTCTTTTGGGCCGATCCTAATGGATAAACAAAGATTGAGAATAAAAAAAGTCACAGTGAGAGTGAGTGCAGTGCGTGTCAAAGTGGCGGGTGAGACATCTAGTATTTTATTGCTGTATTAAGCAGTATGCACTTCTGGTCTGACAGCCAAGAATCAAAATAATGGTTCTTTAACCCTTTCCACCCCACTATCTGTACATAATAACGTTGCCCTGTGCTGCAGAGATTTATTAACATTCTCTGCTTTTAGAGCTACCAAACACTTACCAGCAGCTGGTTGCTTTCATTCCCAGCTATCCCTGACAGCTCAGATCCCCAATTAGCATGGTTCCTGATCATGTGATCACTAGGCCAGCTAGGAAATAGTGATCACCATAGGCGTGCGCAGCCTATTGCATTAGGGTGTGCACCTCAAGCCAAAGCTCAAAAACATCTGCGTCTGTGTGTATGTGTATGTGTATGTGTATGTGTATGTGTATGTGTATATATATATATATATATATATATATATATAATTTATATTTATATACACACACACACACACACACACACTTATAAATAAATGTTAACAAACATTTTAAAATACAGTAGCTGCGTTTGATGGCACAGTGGCGGCAATTGATGGGCACAGTGGCGGCATTTGATGGGCGCAGTGGCTGCGTTTGATGGGCGCAGTGGCTGCGTTTGATGGGCGCAGTGGCGGCATTTGATGGGCACAGTGGCGGCATTTGATGGGCGCAGTGGCTGCGTTTGATGGGCGCAGTGGCTGCGTTTGATGGGCGCAGTGGCTGCGTTTGATGGGCGCAGTGGCTGCATTTGATTGGCGCAGTGGCTGCATTTGATTGGCGCAGTGGCTGCGTTTGATTGGCACAGTGGCTGCGTTTGATGGGCACAGTGGCTGCGTTTGATGGGCACAGTGGCTGCGTTTGATGGGCACAGTGGCTGCGTTTGATGGGCACAGTGGCTGCGTTTGATGGGCACAGTGGCTGCGTTTGATGGGCACAGTGGCTGCGTTTCATGTTTTTTTTTTTTTTTTGCAGTTTGTTTGCACCCCCCCAAAAAAATTTGAGCACCAGCCACCACTGCTCCAATGTGGGCTGACGTACAGGTATGTTAACCCACATTTGGCACTGCTTTCCATCCGCCATATGTTGGGGCTGTGGGCATATGATAAGTGGTTAATATACACTTGGGATTTATTTTTTTATACCAAAGACATGTATAAAAAATATATATATATATATTACATTACATACGCTGACAAGCCAGGGTTCATATAGTTTTGAATTGCACATGTGATATATATATATATATACACACACACACATGCACACAGTGCCTTGCGAAAGTATTCGGCCCCCTTGAACTTTTCATCCTATTGCCACATTTCAGGCTTCAAACATAAAGATATAAAATTTTAATTTTTTGTGAAGAATCACCAACAAGTGGGACACAATTGTGAAGTGGAACGAAATCTATTGGATTTTTGAAACTTTTTTAACTAAGAAAAAAATGAAAAGTGGGGCGTGCAAAATTATTCGGCCCCCTTGCGTTAATACTTTGTAGAGCCACCTTTTGCTGTGATTACAGCTGCAAGTCGCTTGGGGTATGTCTCTA
Source organism: Rana muscosa (assembly GCA_029206835.1). Lineage (NCBI taxonomy): Eukaryota > Metazoa > Chordata > Amphibia > Anura > Ranidae > Rana > Rana muscosa. The sequence continues at coordinate 444,355,299 of CM055116.1, forward strand.
TCAGTTTTGCACATCGAGAGACTGAAATTCTTGCCCATTCTTCCTTGCAAAACAGCTCGAGCTCAGTGAGGTTGGATGGAGAGCGTTTGTGAACAGCAGTTTTCAGCTCTTTCCACAGATTCTCGATTGGATTCAGGTCTGGACTTTGACTTGGCCATTCTAACACCTTATACGTTTATTTGTGAACCATTCCTTTGTAGATTTTGCTGTATGTTTGGGATCATTTACTTGTTGGAAGATAAATCTCTGTCCCAGTCTTTTGCAGACTCCAACAGGTTTTCATCCAGAATGGTCCTGTATTTGGCTGCATCCATCTTCCCCTCAATTTTAACCATCTTTCCTGTCCCTGCTGAAGAAAAGCAGGCCCAAACCATGATGCTGCCACCACCATGTTTGACAGTGGGGATGGTGTGTTGAGGGTGATGAGCTGTGTTGCTTTTACGCCAAACATATCGTTTTGCATTGTGGCCAAAAAGTTTGATTTTGGTTTCATCGGATCAGAGCACCTTCTTCCACATGTTTGGTGTGTCTTCCAGGTGGCTTGTGGCAAACTTTAGACGAGACTTTTTATGGATATCTTTGAGAAATGGCTTTCTTCTTGCCACTCTTCCATAAAGGCCAGATTTGTGCAGTATACGACTGATTGTTGTCCTGTGGACAGACTCTCCCACCTCAGCTGTAGTTCTCTGCAGTTCATCCAGAGTGATCATGGGCCTCTTGGCTGCATCTCTGATCAGTCTTCTCCTTGTCTGAGCTGAAAGTTTAGAGGGACAGCCAGGTCTTGGTAGATTTGCAGTGGTCTGATACTCCTTCCATTTCAAAATGATCGCTTGCACAGTGCTCCTTGGGATGTTTAAAGCTTGGGAAATCTTTTTGTATCCAAATCCGGCTTTAAACTTCTCCACAACAGTATTATGGACCTGCCTGGTGTGTTCCTTGGTCTTCATGATGCTCTCTGCGCTTTCAACAGAACCCTGAGACTATCACAGAGCAGGTGCATTTATACAGAGACTTGATTACACACAGGTGGATTCTATTTATCACCATCAGTCATTTAGGACAACATTGGATCATTAAGAGATCCTCGCTGAACTTCTGGAGTGAGTTTGCTGCACTGAAAGTAAAGGGGCCGAATAATTTTGCACGCACCACTTTTCAGTTTTTTATTTGCTAAAAAAAGTTTAAAATATCCAATAGATTTCGTTCCACTTCACAATTGTGTCCCACTTGTTGGTGATTCTTCACAAAAAATTAAAATTTTATATCTTTATGTTTGAAGCCTGAAATGTGGCAAAAGGATGAAAAGTTCAAGGGGGCCGAATACTTTCGCAAGGCACTGTAATATATATATATATATATATATATATATATATATATATATATATATATATATATATATATATACACATATACATACATATATATATATTCACACAATATAAATAAATTATATAATGTAAAAAAAATAGCCAACCAATTGATAAACCTTACCCTGGCTTGTCACTAACTATATATATATATATATATATATATATATATATATATATATATATATATATATATATATATATATATATATATATATATATATATATATATATATAGATAGTTAGTGACAAGCCAAGGTAAGGTTTATCAATTGGGTTGGCTGTTTTTTTTTTATTTATTTTTTTTGGTGCATGATCATTTGCCCACAGTGCTGTCTCTCTCACTCACCTTGATTGCCTGAAGCCACTCGCCTGCCGCTATCCAGGCTACGCAATACGCACTTATTTGCTGACAAGCCAGGGGATTTTTTTTTTTTTTTACTAAAGACACATACATACATACATACATACATACATACATACATATATATATATATATATATATATATATATATATATATATATATATATATATATATATATATATATATATATATATACACACACACACACACACACACACACTTTTTTGCTGACAAGCCTGGGTTCATATAGTTTTAATTATATATATATATATATATATATATTGTAAAAATAAATATATATTACATATACAATTAAAACTATATGAACCCTGGCTTGTTAGCAAAAAAGTGTGTGTGTGTATGTATATATATATATATATATTACATACGCTGACAAGCCAGGGTTCATATAGCTTTAATTGTATATATGAGATATATATATATATATATATATAACAATATATATAATATAAAAAATAGCCAACCAATTGATAAACCTCACCCTGGCTTGTCACTAACATATATATATATATATATATATATATATATATATATATATATATATATATATATATAGTTAGTGACAAGCCAGGGTGAGGTTTATCAATTGGTTGGCTATATTTTTTTTTTTTTCTGGTGCATGATCATTTGCCCACAGCGCTGTCTCTCTCTCTCTCTCTCACACTCACTCACTCACCTTGATTGCCTGAAGCCAACGCGCCTGCCGCTATCCAGGCTAGTCCGCGGCGCTGCTTCTAATGGAGTCTGGAGAAGGCCGGAGGGGGGGGGGGTGGAGTGCAGATTTAGATCACTCCGCCGGCGCCTGCGGGACCTGTAGCCGGAACTATAGAAGCTGCATCGGCTTATGCGGCTCCCCGCTGTGTTACTCCGCAGCTAGTTCTCTCCCTGCTATTCCTCCCACTAGCAGCACACTGTAATTGCCGGCCAGACATTACCCCAGGCAGTGTTGGGTGACTGAGTTACACAAAGGGGACATCATGTACATGTTGCAGTGCAGGCAGTCAGTGAAGAACAAGAGCACAGCAGGGATGATTAGGGTGTGCCTGGGCACACCCGGCACACCCCGTGGGCACGCCTATGGTGATCACATGCAGGCTGGAGGTTCAACTGTAAATATTAAAGATTTTAATCTGCAGATGAACATTGTTGCCTTCAGGGTACAGTGTTCACCTGCAGTGCCATATGTTTAAAGCAGAACTAAAGTCTTTAGAAACACTGCTGGTAGGTAGGCTTTTATAGTTTTACAAAATAGATTGTCTTCTGAAATAAAGGCTTCCTCTTCTGCCCGTCAGTAATGTTGCTTCTGGATGCACATGTGCAGATCAGTATACATTTTCAGTATACCTTGGTGCCAGGATAAAATCAACTCCAGTGTCCATGCACGGGAGTTGTATCACCCTGGCCTGGCCTGGCCAATCAAGAAGGCCATGAAAAAAAATGTCAGCTGTGTATACGCTCAAGAGGTTCCTTAGGCCATAAATATGATCATTTTATTAAATTTTTACATAAAAACAAACAGAAAAGAACAAAAAGTTTAAAAGGTATGCACATAAACCATAGAATTTTTGCCAAGTTTAGTAAGGAATGTTGGTGCTAATAAATTTGACTTGAGTGTTTAAAAATAAATGACCCCGGGCACTGAGGTGTCAAGTACTGCTTGTACTAGGTCTAAGTAGTAATGAGCTGGATCAACCCTTCTGTCAGCCTGAATAGGCTCAAGCCATCTGCATCCTAACAACAATGTAAGTGGCCATATTGCTCCTTCTCGGCTGTTTTCGTGGTGATCAGTTCTCCTTCAGGTCCACTCTGATGGCTGGTGGGAGGGGCAATTTCTTTTGGTTTATAATTTAAGTGGTTGGGGCCAATCAAATTATAAACATGCAGAATTGGCTCCTCCTGCCAGCCATCAGAGAGGACTTGATGGGGAATGGCAAAATCCAACCATGCTGGCTCTGCCCCCCATGTCCCTCAGCTTCTCCTCCTCCCAGACCAGGAGCAGTCAGAGCAGATCTGATTGGAAATCGCAACACTCAACCATGCTGGCTCTCCCCTATGTCCCCATGGCCAATCAAATTGCACAAGGGCAGAAATGGCTCTTCTGACAAGTCAAATGTCACAAAACAGGAACACTAGGGAAAAGACTGCACAAAAACCTTGGGCACAATCCAATAAAAGGGTGAACCCAATTTTCTTTAGGTCCCTAAAAGGTAAGGATTCTGTAGCTCTCTTTACAACAGTCCCTCCCACAGGCTGTCAGTGAAATATTATTCTGAAAATGAAAAATGTTGATACTTTGCGTTTTTACTATTACTTCACATTCACATAATAGTTTATGATTGCAATTTAAAAAATAAATGGCAGACATACCTGCAAATACCACATCCATCACAGTGATACTGCTTCTTGTCTTTGTCAAAAAGATGACATATATCGCAGTAATAGTCTCCAAAAACATGGTTACAATGCTCACAACTTTTTTGAGCCTGAAGAGAAAAACAAAATCAATGTCTGCCATGTTGTGCAGGATACAGGAACAGGAAAAAGATTGATAGCTTGTGACCATCTAAATTCATTACTTTGGGGTGCTACCTCCAAAACACATGCCATACTTTCTATACCATGGAGCTTGTTTACTAGAAGCGTGGCACACAATTTTAGCAGGAGAAACACTTGGGAGTCCATGCCCGTGTATTATTTATACTATTATAAAAGACAAATCTGTCATGAAAGAAAATACAAAACCTGCTGCCGGTATAGAGTGCACACACCTAAAGCGATCTACGCCTACCTACAGCAAACCTTAAATCTTGCTATTAAAAGGTTATATGCCAAGATGTTAGGCAAATCTCTGGAATATCCTGATGACCCTAAAACTTCGCCTCCCCCTTGCATCCAGTCCGCCTCAGGTCTGACATCACATCCTGCCTTGTGTTCCACAGTGGCTCTCCTCACTTCCTGGAATATTGGACTTGGTTTTGTCACCAACAACACGCTGTTTGCTGTCACAAGTGGCTCTTCTGGTGAACAGCTTCTATCCAATGTGGTATGGCTGCAAATAAGCTCATTGAATTTATATTTCTGTGAGTTTTTAATTGGCTTTTTAATCATAATAAACCTGTTGATGCTGCACTTAGCTGGCCCCCCTTGTGTTCCTTTTTGTAATTCAAGGCATCCATACCGGTCTCAGGTGGAGCTGCCTACTGAAGTACAACACTCTTCTTATGGGATTTTTATGAACTTCCTATGCTACACAAGTGTATCTTCACATTTATCTAGAGGCTAACTTATGTGGATGGGCATTAGCATTTAAAATAAATTATTATTATACAGCATTTATATAGCGCGGACAGTTTGTGCAGCGCTTTACAACACTAGGTCAGACAGTACAATTCAATATGGGAGGAATCAGAGGGCCCTGCTCATTAGAGCTTAAAATCTAGGAGGGAGGGTCAAGTGATATGAAAGGGTAATGACTGGGGGGGGGGGCTGGGGGATGAGCTGATGAAGAAAATAAAAGGACAGTTGTTAAGTGGAGGCAGGGTAGGCTTCTCCGAAGAGAAACGTTTTCAGGGATCGCCTAAAAGTAGATAGATTTGGAGACAGTCTGACAAATTGGGGTAGGGTATTCCAGAGAATGGGAGAGGCTTAGAAGTCCAGGAGGCAAATATGGGAGGAGGAGATGAGGGAGCAAGAGGTCTTGGGAGGAACAAAGAGGACAATTAGGTTGGGTCGTCGTCCTGAATTTTTCATATACTTCTATGAGCCCAAAAGGGATAGACTGACAACAGACAGGCATAAAGCCAAAACCTGAATTTCACGGCCTGTTGGGTATAGGGGCAAGCCTGCTTCTTTGTGAAGAAGAATTCCCCTTAAAGTGGTTGCAAAGTCAGAAGGTTTTTTTATCTTAATGCATTCTATTCATGGAGATAAAAATGTTGTTCCCTCCCCCCCAGCCAAGCCCCACTTACCTGAGGTCCCTCTCTGCCCAGCAATGTCCACGAGTGTCTCAGCCATCCAGATTCTCCTTCCTGATAGGCTGAGACACCACAGTGGCACCACTGGCTCCCACCGCCGTCAAAGTCAGCTAGCCAATCAGGGGAGAAAGGGGGCGGGGCCAGGTCGGTTCTCCTTGTCTGAATAGACACGGAGCTGTGACTAAGCTCTAGTGCCCCCATAGCGTTAGAATGTTGGTGGCTATAGATGCAGGGATTTTAGTTTTTGCATTGGCTTCCACTTTAACAAATGCTTGCTGAAAGCTCTGCAAAGGCTTTGTCAAAGCTTGCCGTTTCACACTGCTTTTATACAAGATAAAGCCCGAGTGAAACAGGCCTAAGGCTCATATCACACTGGCAAATCTGCCACAAGGAACACCATCAGCAGAATTATTGTCCTGTGGCTATTACTTTACCTAATGGCAGTCACTCCCCTGCTGGCTCTCCAATGGGACACAGATGGAAAATGAAAGCCTAATGCCCTGTACACACAATCGTTTTTCCCGATGGGAAAACCATCGGAAAAAACGATCGTGTGTGGGCCCCATCGGACTTTTTTCCCCTATCGGTGTAAAAAAAAAAAAAATAGAACACGTTTTAAAATTTTCCGATGGAAAAAAACCGATAGGAAATTCTGATCGTCTGTGTGGAACTCCAAAACGGAGAAAAAACCCACGCATGCTCAGAAGCATTGAACTTCATTCTTCTCGGCTCGGAGTGTTTTACGTCACCACGATTTGGACGGTCGGAATTTTGTCTGATGGTGTGTATGCAAGACTGATGGAAGTCAGCTTCATTGAAATTCTGACGGAAAATTCCATTGGATTTTATTCCATCGGAAATCCGATCGTGTGTACAGGGCATTAGAGGGGATTTCATCATTCCTTACTCGACCCAAAATAAAGCGCTTTGGCTTTCGTTACACTTTTAGCCCAAGTTCACACTGGGCTGCGGGAGTGAAGCCGTGCGAGTTCAGCTGACACATCAGCTGATAACATAAGAAATCGCATATTAAATCACACCAGTGTGAACCTGGGCTAAGACATTCTACCACTGGTTTGTTAAAATTGGGAGCCCAGTAGCCCGTAATATAGCAGCTGCTAGATTCTATTCAGGTGTTTGATTACTCTGGATGAGGACACACACACACACACTGGACGCAAAAAAAAGTAATTTTTTTTAAATGGCTCAAAAAAAATGCAAAAAAACGCTGGCGAGCTGCGTTTGAGCGTATTAGCATGTTCCGTTTTTTGATGCCAAAAAAACGGCACTTTGAACACGATTTTCAGGCGTTCAGAAAGAAGCCCATAAACTCCACTGCTCATTAAAGCTGAAAAACGTCCATGTGTGCATGGAGCCTTACCATGGTCTGTAATGAAGTCATACTCTGCTATTGGGGTGAAGCATGTTAACATGAACATAGTTATCACACATTTGGTGATCTCCATTAGGGCCGATTATCGTCACAATTTCTGCACTCAGGATGTGTTTCTACATGCGTGTTTACATGCATTTTTGATGCATTCTGGTTTGTTTTTAATGCATTTTTCTCAATTCAGGATATGTGCCTTTGCACAGAAAAAGCACTTGATAGGAGTATAGAGATTATGACTTGGGTTTGTTTATCGTGTCCAAAAAAGTTCATCAGCAAGAAATTAGGGGAAGAAATAAAGTAGGAAAAGAGAAAGCATTAATTCCATAAAAGCACTCATTCTGCAACTCTTAAAAGGGGAAATCCAGGCAAACACCTAAATGCACAGTTATATATATATATATATATATATATATATATATATATATATATATATATGTCTAGTGTTGACATGCAAAAAGATTTTTTTTTTGTTAAACTACCCTTCCAACACACCTCTGGTAGTCAGGAGCATGACTACCATTACCCGATTTACAGGAAATAATCATGTTATCAGCCTGGCTGTGTAGTGTGACAGATGTGTGTGAATCACAAGTTTGGCCCAACAGAATTACAATCCTTTGGCAGGTAAAGCAGTACATATGTGTTGCTTACTGAGAGTATGAATTTAAAAGTTATTCTAAATAAAAAAAAGATTCAAATTGCAGATATCAGATATTCTGGTTACTTTTCTGACCTATGCAAAAAGAAAAAAAAAAAAAAAAAAACCTACATTGTTTTTAAAGCTGTAAATGATTGAGGACAGAGAGCACAAGATGTTCAGCCACATGACTAGAAGTCAAGTGATTCTCCAAATAACATGTAACGACTAGGCTGGAATTTGCTGGATCATTTATTGTTTATGTAGCAAGGTGTCATTATAGACCGTATCTTAACAGACTGCAATTGATGCCCAATGGGAAACTTGGCTCCCTCTGGTGCTCGTTTTGTGTTATAATTTGGAAGTTGTTCTGTCATGTTAAGAACAAAGCATGGTGGGCATTGTAGTGCAAGAGACAGACTATTGCCGTGGGTTGGATTGGAGACTAAAATACCCACAAATCCCACTGTGCTACCAAAATGCAGTATGCCACGCACAGCCTGCTGGGAGAACTGATTTAAGGCAGAGGTGGGGCCTCAGCCCGCTCTCTCGGGACGCCATCTTCAACAGGCAAGAGGCCTGCTGTGTGTGCGCGCCTAGGCCGGAGAAGCCTGGGCCTAAAGTTACAGAGAGAAAGGATCACCTGACGAGGGATCCTTGTGGACAAACTCGCTGATCGAGCCAGAGAGGGCCTGGTCTACACTTCACAGCATCCGGAGTCACCTATCCACCGGCACCTTGTGAACGGCTGTGGAGGACCAGGGGCCTTGTGTTACAGAGAGACAGAGCAAGGAGAGGTTCCAGACGGAGTGTACCGGCGAGGCGAGGCCTCATTTGGTGAGAAGGCACTTGTGCCTATCAACATAGTTAACTGGGTCGCAGGAAGGTGGTTTCCATAGTTCCAGGTGTACTTGCTGGCATCCGCAGTGCCGCAAGTAGGGATACATTACACCTGTGAGTGATACAGAAGCTGGGAAGAACTAGTGTTTGTTCTGCCTATACACTACATGCATCAAGTAATTGTTATTCCTCTTCACCCTGTTTATTGAAATACAAGTAGATAAGTGCACCAACGAAGCTTGCAGAAGACTAAATTGACATTTAAAAAAGGAACAGTCATCCGTTTACTTTAACCTTGGGAGTTCTACAACGGGACACTCACCAGTTGAATTGTCCACTAGGGGGAGCCATATAGCTTATGATCTTATATGTTCCTTATGACCGTTTGTATCACTTGGGAATTTCGCCATTTGGCTGAGTTGTCTGGGACTTGGTGGAGAGGTGTCCCAGTGCTGGTGCCATTGCATTGAGAGATTCCTCCACCATACACCCACTCAGATCTGACTCCACGTCATCCTATTTGTGTCTGGGAGCAGAGACCTTCTGAACCAGTTGTGTCACATTGACTTTTACAGGGAGGTGTGTGTTGTCAATCTTTTCTGAGTAACCATTGTTTTATTCTTTTGCCAAGTAAACACCTTACAACTGGTTAAGCTACATCTTGTGTGGGACTGTCTATTGCAGCTGTGTGGCAGGTGACCAGCACCAAGGGAACATACATACATGTGGTATTATTGTGGTTCCCTATTATTGCCATTGGGTTCCAAAATCATATTATTGCCAGGGTTGCCAACCTTCAGTAAATTTACAAACAGTTTGCAAAATCTGTAATTTTTGCATCTGCCCATGAATGTCCATTATGGACATGCAGTCTGCATGTTCATAATGGACATTCACAGACAGATGCAAAAATTACAGATTTTGCAAACTGTTTGTAAATTTACTGAAAGTTGGCAACCCTGATTATTGCCCAGTTGTGCCAAGGAGGGGATCGAGCCATACTTAAAGGAGCACTAAAGCTTCCCTTTTTTTTGCCTAAAAATAACAAACATGTTATACTTACCTCCACTGTGCAGCTCGTTTTGCACACAGTGGCCCCGATCCTGGTCTTCTGGGGTCCCTCGGCGGCTGTCTTGGCTCCTCCCCGCAAGGACTCCACACCATAATGCGAGTGAGCTTGCATGGTGTGGAGTGATTGCGGGCGCGCTCCCGTGATACAGCGGCGGCCATAGCCGCCGACTGTATCACTCGGCCCCGCCCCCCGCGTCATTGGATGTGATTGACAGCAGCGCCAGCCAATGGCTGCGCTGCTTTCAATCCATCCAGTGTAGCCAATCGGCGGCCAGGCTGAAAAACGAAGAGGATGACGGGGACGAGCATGGGACTTTCGAGGGGCCAGGTAAGAAAAACGGGGGCTCGGGGGGGGGGGGCGGTATTGTCGAATGTTTTTTCACCTTAATGCATAGGATGCATTAAGGTGAAAAAACATGTAACTTTACTACTCCTTTAAAAGGGGTTGACAGGCAGAGTGCAGACCCGAAAATATAACCAGCAGCTCCTACGGGGGTAGTGCTACATTTACACAAGTTTATATCTGAGTAAATGTCACTAGTGTACTACCTAAATAATCTGCCAGAAAAAAATGGAAGCACTCAATTTTATTTACACAGCATAAGAAATGTAATTATAGGATTACTTCTATGCAATCTGAAACAAAAAGTTCATAGACAAAGATATCTGTAGGCATTTCAATGAAAATATTTAGTGCTCCTCCCCCTTTCGGAGAGTTGCATGTGCTGCGTACAGTGTGCTGTACTCTTGTAAATGACGATGCTTCATTGCCTTCATACGCATTTGGAAAATACTTTGCATGTGTATGTGAGGGTAGATGGCGATGCAAAGATGGATATTATAGATGTTAATGGTTGGGTTGTCACAGACAAAACATGGCTCTGTGTTCGTTGGATTGCATGTTGACAGCCCTTCCGGGTTTAGAATCGAAGGCAAAATTATTATTAAGAAGCCATGTTTGCAGAGCAGATATAAACAAACAGTTAGATATAGAAAATAAGTGGTATGTTCGCATATACAGTTAGATCCATAAAGATTCGGACACTGACAAAATATTGTTGTTTTAGCTTTTTTTTTTTTATAAAAATATTGGAGTTGAAGGATGGGGGTTGTAAAATGGCTTTAATTCCTAAAAACTTAAAATATTTATTGTTAAACCCCTGAAATTAAAGTCTGTACTTCATTCAAATCAAAAACTTGACTGCTTGATTTCAAAATTATATGATATAGATAAAACACATTACAGTGTACATTTTTAGCACTCCTCACCCTTTCGGAGAGTTACACATGCACGCAATATATGCATACATATAACAATTTACTTTTTCAAGCCTATTGTGCTAGTCTTACATATTTTTTTAAAGGTTGTTGTATTTGGATAGGAGGTTATTAGTATTGTAATTGTAACTACTGAGAATATTTGTTTTAAGAACGTGGCTATGTTTCATTTTATAGGTTAGGGTTGTGTTGTACCATTTTTCATGTTTGAGAGTGAATACTATATTGAGGTTATGTAGTGAGCATGCAGTGGTGGTGCAGCGCCATTGTTGGTGGGTATAGGTAAATATAAGCAAGTAGGATTTATGCCGATCGCCAAAATAAATCCTTGAAAGGGATGGTAATATTTAAGCCACTAGATGGCAACAGTAGACTTAAAAAGATAAAAAATAAAATAAAAAACACGGCACGCGTTCAATACTTATTTTGCCTGCTTTATATATTAAATAAAATGCCTAGTATTTGTAGCCTTCATTTAGTCCCTTACATGCTAAGGTATAAAAGGCTGAAGATCAAAAAAGTCTGCACAGAAGGTGCATGCGCGACAGCTCCCAAGATGCCCGCCGGTATCTAGAGCTCCACTCCACACCACGGCCCCTCGTTAGCCACCGGAGCATACAGAGCGCTCCCACACCCCTCTCACCAGGATATTCGAGCAGGGCAAACCCCCCCCCCGGATGACAGTACCGCAAGCCAGGAGGGATCTGTCACGCCAGATGTCAGCGGCTCCCGGCCCCCTCAGCTACGCTAAGATGGCGGCGGCTCCACGAGGCTCTTACACTGCAGAAGTCACAGAGGACTCTATTGTAGACCAGGACCTGATACCTCCGCCATCCCCAGGTATCCTCCCCTGCCCCCGGCCACATCTCCTGCTTCCACTGAATCCTTGCTGGGCAGGATGGGCTCTGGTTTCCCCACTACCCCCATGCAGGATCCTCACACAGGCCTACTTCTGGCTGTCAGTGAAGCAAATGACGCTACTCCCACCCCCACTGACTTCCCCTCCATGATGGCTGCTTTTGCACAAATGCTCTCTAAAAGCTTAGCATTGAATGCAGCACAGATCACCTCATCCATCCTGATCTACAGCAAATAGGGATGAGGATGGACACAATTGTGAAAAAAGCTGATCAATCTGTGGCACAGAATAACCAGAATTCCGCCAGGCTGCAAGATGTACAGGATCAACTGGAAACAGCTTTTGCAAAGATAGACGACCTTGAGAACAGATGGAGACGCTATAACTTTAGGATCAGGCGGCTCCCGGAATCTGAGAAAGAGGTACAAGCAGCCGTGAAAATCGCTCATAAAAAGCCTTATCCCAGATATTGCTGAGCACCGCCTTGAGATGGATAGAGCTAACAGAGCCCTCCAACCTCTCCGCTCAGATGGTCTCCCCAAAGACATCATTGTGAAACCTCACTATTATTCAGTTAAGGAGGAGATGAGGAAGTCCAGAATCTGACAACCTCACTTTGCATGGACACAAAATTCAGATTTTCGCCGCCCTTTCCCCATATACGGTTCAGAAAAGACGATCACTCAAGCCGTTACTACAGCTCTTGATGGAAAGGGAAATCACATATTGATGGTCGTTCCCTCTCCGCCTGAACTTTTCCTACAGAAATAAAAGCTTCGGCTTCTCTTTTGCAGAAGGGGAGCACCTCCTGATACAACTTGGGCTGCTAGCTCAGGAACCTCCCTCTACACAGGCCAACAGAGGAACCCCCTCCTCTACGAAGAGACCCCCGCCAGAAAGCCCGCTGCAACACAGCTGGCTGAAACATTCCAATCGCTCCAAAGAAAAATCTCCCGCCATGAGGGTCAAACCCCCTTTAATGGATCAGGGCCCTGATCTGTGATGTTTCTACTTTTCACACGTTTTTTTGGGGTGATCCCCCTTGCCTCCCCTACATTGCAAGCCCACTTCGGAACTGACTCCTCTCTTGCATTGACTCGGAGGATGTTCAACCTCCTTTCATTGCAGGTTTGGGGCATTTGACTTGGAAATGGGATAGGGTGGGATTCACTCACCCCTTCAATCCTCCGGGAGCCTACACGGTTGGAAAACGGCCTGTTATAAGCATCCTCCTATGATTGTCATTCATTCCTCGTTGGGGACTGTATTTCACATCACATGATGGCTGATAGAATGTTATTGATGCCGTAACGGTTCTTTTTCACGTGTTTCTCTAACTTATTCCTCTGAATAGCCAGTATAGTCAACAACTCAAGTTGGGTAGAGGAATACTTATACATTGCTCAGGGAGTTCTTCCCAGTTCTAAGCTACCGTTATTAGATTACACCCCGAACAGGGCCTGCTTGCCCCCCTGATTCTCCAGCCCTTTTGGCGGGGACTACGGGCGCCAGCAGGGTCTGGGAAGGGCACTCGTGACCTCTAAGGTTTAGGGGTAGGAGATGGCTAGTCCATCCCACCCCAGGTTCAGAGTTACTGTTATTTCTTTATGTCTGTAAGAATGTTGCAAATGTTGCATCAGGTTTACAATAATGATACCCCCTTATCTTTCTTCTTCCCCTCCTTGCTGCGTGTTCACAGGTTCCTCGGCTGTCTCCGGCCTCCCGTCCCAGGTCAGTGCTACTTCGGCCCTCCGGGCTTCCTAGGGAGTACTTCTCCCACAGAAAAGGTAAGCTATGGATCTCTCGTATAGTTTCATCCCCTCTGATCCATGTCTAACGCACATCATTCCACACCCTCTCTCATAACACTCAGGGCCTTAACTCCCCCGTCAAACGCAGGAAACTCTTCCAGCTCTACCACAACATGCATGCAGACATTCGCTTGCTACAAGAGACCCACTTCCTGTCCACATTCAAACCCACATTCCTCCATCGGCGTTACCCCAAATTTTTCTTAGCATCAGCGGATAACAAAACAAAAAAAGGGGTGGCCATCCGTTTTGCTAAACACAATCTCTCTCAACCGGAGACTATAGTTGACCCCCAGGGTCGCTACGTTCTGGTATCTGGCCACATTGACGGGGAGCTATACATTTGTTTCTTACTATACCCCCCCAAAAAAAAAAAGGGGACAGAGACCCTTTTTTGACTCCTTGCTACACAAACTGCAAGCACATCTTAAGGGGACGGTATTTATCGGCGGAGACTCTAACACTGCCTTTGATTTCTCTCTTGACAAATCTGCAGACGGAAAATCAAAACCCAAGCGCCAAACCGTGCTAAAATGGCTAAACTGCTTCATTCCGCAGGGTTGATTGACATTTGGAGAGAGGTCAACCCGCACACGAAGGACTATACCCACTTTTCAGATCCTCACAACTCCTTTGCCAGGATAGACCACATTTTCACTCGCTCCTCAAAAGATTCCTCTAATCAGATGTTCCAAGATTGTAGACTCCCCCCTTTCGGACCACTCCATGGCTACTCTGATCACGCAGAGATCCTCAGGGCCTAGGAGGTCCCCCTCGTTGGCGTTTGCAGGAGTCCCTTTTGAGCGATCCAGCGATCCGATACAATGCTCCTTACTGGAGGAAGCCATTAAAGAATATTTTCTTATTAATGCGACAAGCGAGGTATCTCCATCTACCATCTGGGCGGCGCATAAGTCGGTCATTAGGGGGAAACTCATACAGATATTGTCAAAACTTAGGGCAGACGCACTAAAGCTTACGGAGGACTTTCGCTCATTAGCTAAAGCACACAAGCGCCACCCCACACCCAAGTCTCTCGCAAGCTTAGACAAAGCCCAGGCTCTCCTTAACTTGACTCTGACGACAGCGGCTGAACAGCACCTCAGGTGGACCGGGGCAAAATTCTACTCCCAAAAAGACAGGATTGGTTCAAGACTAGCTGTAAAGCTGAGTCCTAAACAACGCTCACAAGCTTTCCATAAAATTCGGGCGGCTTTGGGGGACCTGACACAGAACCCAACCAAGATTATGGAAGCTTTTCTACAGTTCTACTCTGAACCATACAAATCTAACCTACTTTTCCCTAGACCGCTACAGAATAAATTTTTAGATGACCTCCCTTTGCCCACACTGACTAAAGACCATAGAGAACTTCTGGAGAGCCCGTTCACCCAAGAGGAGATACTAGACACCATTAAAGCCCTTAAACTGGGATCCTCATCTGGACCAGATGGTTTCTCCACTGGTTACTACAAAAAAATTAGCCCGTTCGGCCCCACATTTTGCGCAGATGTTCAACTCTCTCAGGGATGGAGCCCCTCTGGGTGTGGATCTAAACTCTGCATATATCTCAGTAATACCCAAACCGGACAAGGACACAAAGCGAGATAGGGAACTATCGTCCTATCTCGCTTATTAATAACAAGATTAAAATCATGACCAAAATCCTTGCAAACAGAGTGACATGTTTAATTTCGTCATACATCCACAAAGATCAGGTGGGCTTCATCCCTGGGAGACAGGACCCGGACCAGATTCGAAGGACCATTGACGTCATTTCACTTCTCAAATCTCAGTGGGATGGGGGTCCCCCTCAAAAAGGTTTTTTACTCTCGATAGAACGCCACAAGACCTTTGATTCAGTAGATTGGGCATACCTGTCTGATATCCTGGGGAGATGGGGCTTTGGCCCGAATTTCCTAAACCTAATCAAATCGCTTTATTCAAACCCCACTGCGCAAGTTCGCCTGATGGGCAGATACTCGCTCGGACTCCTTCTCCATAGGCAGGGGAACCAGACAGGGATGCCCGCTCTCCCCTCTTCGCGATGGCAATCGAAACATTGGCCATAGCACCGAGATCGAATCCTGACATTAAGGGGGTGACTTGTGGAACCCAGGAGCATAAATGTGCGCTATATGCCGATGACCTCCTCCTCTATCACCTCCCCTCTAACTTCCACTCCCATGGTACACAAGATATTACGGGTTTTCAGTGAGGTTTCTGGCTTGCGGGTTAATATGAACAAATCGATAGCATTAAACATACCCGTTCCCCCTGGATCTGCTTAACCAACTATTAAGTAATTGTGCCTTTTCTTGGGCTCCCACGGCAGTTCCATACCTAGGAATCAAACTAATGCCAGATATCAATAACCTTTTTAAAAGCAAACTACCCCCCTATGTTGCATAAATGCAGAGGCGACATGGAGCGGTGGTCGAAGTGTGGTCTGTCCTGATTGGCCAGAGTCCATGCAGTTAAGATGACCCTCCTCCCCCGTCTTTTATACTTATTTCGCTCTCTCCCGATTAGGAAACAATTCCTCAGTAAAATTCCAGTCAGGAATAGTTTGCTTTGTTTGGGGTAAGAAAGGATATAGATGCCCCTCGAGAATACTTTTCCGCCTGAAATCACAGGACGGCCTGGGTCTTCCAACCCTATGGGGGGTACTATCAGGCAGCACAACTTACGCACATTTCAATGGTTCTCTAGGGGCCTGAAACCTGATTGGCTTTCCATGGAAAGACAAGCTATCCCCTTGAATACCATTGATTACCTTCTTTATAGCTGGCCTACGTTTGGGGTCGCACCAATGTCCCCCACTCTCTCTCACTTCATTGCCCTTTGCTCCAAGCTTTATGCACAACACACCCTAATATCCCCCCTGAAGCCACTAGCACATTTATTTCATAATGCCGATTTCTCACCGGGGCTGAACATTGAGGCGTTTTGATGGTGGACAGATAGGGGCCTCTACCGGATTGGTCACTTTCTCTCTCCCGCGGGCCCGCTTTCCCCTTCACACTGCAGGAAGAAGCTAGAAATGCCCAACTCTGAACTATTTAGATTCTCCCAAATGTCTCATTTCCTACACTCCATCTGGACCAACAAAAGAGTACCCCCCACAATAACCCCCTATTAAAATTGGTGCTCAAATACAGCAGATCAGAGGGGAGGCATTTCATTGATCTATAGAGTTCTGGCGACTAATTTAGACAAGCCGACCTAAGCTCGGGCCTGGGAGGACGACATGAGCAGCACGTGGACCACCGCGGACTGGTTACACGCATCAAACCAAGCTTACAAAAGGTATTCTCAATATTTCCCTCATTGAAGCAAGTCTAAAAATAGTACTGACTAGGTGGTACTATGTTCCTTCCAGGCTGGCAAGGATCTATCCAGGGACCTCGTCACTGTGTTTTAGAGGATGTGAGCTGGAAGGTTCTATGCTCCACATTTGGTGGTCCTGTCCTCACATTAGATCCTTCTGGCAGAAAGTCTTCCGTACCATTTGCTCCTTGACAAGGGTTACGGCAACTCCTAACCCCAGCATAGCACTTCTAAATCATTATATCCCTGACCTGACTAAACACTCCCAGGCACTTTTTTCATTTTATTAGGAGCCAAAATGACAATAGCCAAGGCCTGGAAGAAAACCACTGTTTCCTTCCAAGGGTTCAGGAGAAAAGTCTCTTGGATAATGGTTCAAGAATAGTAGCAAATCTTACTGAAAAAAAAAAAAAAAAAAGGGCTGCACAGATGTAACTACCAGTCCAGAACTATTGGTCAAGGTGTGCTTACTTTCTTTAAAAAAACAACAGCTAAAACGTGCTTTGACCATGTTCAATTTTAAAATGTCATCTAACACTATAGTTTAAAATCCTCTTGATGCCCCTCCTGAAGGGACGCAGGGGACAAGAAGAAAGGGAAAGTAGGGGGACGAGAGAGAGGGAACTAAGAAGGAAGAAGAGGGTGGAAGAAAAAAAAGAAGGAGAAGAGGGGCTGGAGAGCTGAGAACAGGAGAGAGAAGAGAATAAGCAAAAGAAAAAATTAATAAAATCATGAGAATGAAGGCAGAATACCTTTAAAACATAAGCATTAGTATATTTTCCTTACAATTTAATAATGCATTTTTCATTGTAAACATTATTTGTAATAACTTGCGCTATGCGATTAACCACGTGCGTCTCTCCTCTGTAGCTGCTCAAAAAGTGTTATATGCCTATTCAAATGTTAACATCTTATCCAACAGCGCATACAGTATCACATACATAACAAATAAAAAACTGAAATGAAAAAGGAAAAAGTGAAATGCAAAAATCAGTGTCAATCAGTCCTCTAAAATAGTGTTCCAAAGGCAAAACAGTTCATTCCATAATAAACCTTCTTCATACAAAGTGCTCCGTATTCAACAATAAAAAAAATAAATAAAAAAAAAGCGCTGAAGTGCTCCAAAAATAGCATGCCTTGAAGTGTAGCACACAACCCTCTCGTGCCCCTACTCCCCAGAAGAAATGGACCCCCAGCTTTTCAGCATAAGGGTCTGACACGCTTTAATCTGGTGAGGTGTGGTCAATAGATCTCCTCCTTAATCTCCCGCAGGCTGGTAACCTAAAGCCTCGTACACACGATCAGATTTTTCGATGGTAATTGTGTGATGGCAGGAATTTGTCGGATAATTTGACCGTTTGTATGCTCCATCGGACAATTGTTGTCGGATTTTCCGACAACAAATGTTGGATAGCATGCTTTAAAATTTTCCGACAATAAATGCGTGATGCCGGATTATCCGATCGTGTGTTCACAAGTCTGTCGGAAAAAAATCCAAAGTACAAACACGCATGCTTGGAAGCAATGCTTACCATAGCACAACACTAGCAGAAGGTGCCCAAAGTGTGGCGCTAAAGAGCTGAAAAACTACGTTGTTTCGTATTTGTTGGGTGACATAGTTTTGCCGTCTGTATGCAGGACAAGTTCACGGCCAACGCCCTTCGGACAAAAAGCTTTGTCCGACGGAAATCTGATCGTGTGTACGAGGCTTAGGGTATGCAGCTGCCGCTGTAGGTATCACTCGTATCCCACCAGGGTCAATAGAGGGCGAGAAACTGTGTAGTAATTTGGTTTTATTCAGTAGAAAAATGTAAAAGTACACTTACAAAAAAGAAGACAAATAATCGCTTTGCAGAGTATACAAGCACCATACGGGTCCGCTGTAGCTCGGTATGCGTTCCATTGATATATATGTACCAATGAACAAAACAGCAAGTGGTGTAACAATTGCGGCCAAAAGCCAAACCATAAATAATTGATGAAGCTGTTGACTGATTATGTAGATAAGAAATATCAAAGGGGCATTACATGCACATTGCAATAGCATATGTAAAAGGTAATTAGTGGTAGTAGCCATCCCCTTAAGCTCTCACAAAAAAAAAAAATGGGGGGGGGGTACATTCTACATTGCTATTGTTAGATGAAATAAACAGTGTCAGATGCACACAATACCCGTATTGCAGTGTGTATAATACTACCAGAGTTCAGAGCCTTCACCCTCAATGGTAAATAGGTAGACAGAAGACATTTGGATAAGGAGTTCCAGGTTTGTCCAGATGAGGGCAGCAACACACCAGGTATGACTAAAATAAGTCTGAAACTCAGAAAACCTACTGAAAAAAAGGCAATGCAGAAAAAAAAAAAAACCCAGGTGGTGAAAACAATAAGAACCCAGTGTCAAATTGAAATGGTAGTCTGTAGTTCAGTATTACCTTGCTCCAAACAATGGAAAAATGAAATAGAAAAACCTCAGTTAGACTTACCGGTAACGGTATTTCTACGAGTCTTTCAGGACAGCACCTGGAGAGAGCGCAGCTCCACCCCTTTTCCCAGGAAACACTGCAGTCAGTTTTCTTTAAAGACCGGACACTTCCACCATGGCCTCAGTTGTTTAAGAGTACCTCCAGCCATGCTGAAATTAGATAAGCAGAACATAGCAATAACACCACATCTTATCATTACTTTAGGGCGGGTCATCGGTGCTGTCCTGAAAGACTCGTAGAAATACCGTTACCGGTAAGTCTAACTGAGGTTTTCTCACCTCGTCTTTCAGGACAGCACCTGGAGATGATAAAAGAGTACTTACTCTAGGGTGGGACCACTGCCTGTAGGACTTTTCTGCCAAAATGATTGCTCAGATGCAGAGAGTAAATCCAACCTGTAATGGCGGGTGAAAGTGGAGAAGCTTGTCCACGTAGCCGCCTTGCATATTCTTCCCGGCGAAGCTCCAGCTCGTTCTGCCCAGGATGTTGCTACTGCCCGGGTTGAATGAGCCCCTACTCCTGTGGGAGGTTCTATCCCTGAAGCTCTGTAGGCTTCGCTGATAGCCATTCGTAGCCACCTACCTATGGTATTTTTGGACGCACTATAACCTTTACGTGGGCCAGAAAACAAAATAAACAGGGAATTCGATCTTCTGAATTCACTTGTTATCTTTAGATAGTGCACTATGCACCTCCTTACATCCAAGCTGTGAAAGGCTTCTTCTTTCGTGCCCACTGGTGTAGGACAGAAGGAAGGGAGAACTATTTCCTGTGACATGTGGAATACCGTTGCCACTTTTGGTAGGAAGCCCGGGTCAGTTCTCAGCACTACCCGGTCTGGAAATATAGAAAGGAAAGGTTCTATGATTGACAGGGCCTGTAGATCACTCACTCACTCTCCTAACTGAGGTAACTGCCACTAAGAGTGCTTCCTCCGGAGGTTCAAAGGGTCTTTTTGTCAGACCCTGTAGCACCAGAGATAAGTCCCATTTTGGGAAAAACTTAAAGGGTACTGGCCTAACTCTGGTCAGTGCCTTAAAAAAAATCTAACGATAAGGGGGTGCTGAGATAGTTGTCTCTCCAGGAACACCGATAAGGCGGCTACTTGCACCTTTAGGCTCCATGTACACAGAAGCTCAAAGACGGCCGTTTTTAAAGCAGCAGAAAAAGCTAGCTTTTATCAGCGTTTTTTTTACTAGCTTTTATTAGCGTTTTTCAGTGTAGCTTTTTTTAGCTTTAAAAAAAAAAAAAAAAAAAAAAAAACATTTCAATGGACCAAAAAACGCTCGCGGCCAGCGTTTTTGAGCGTTTGAGCGTTTATGAGCGTTTTTCGCCGTTTTGCGTTTCTTCTGCCGAAAAACGGCACTTTGAACGCAAATTTCCTGCGTTCAGAAAAAAGCCCATTAACTCCACTGCTCATTAAAGCTAAAAAACGTTATGTGTACATGAACACATAGGCTAACATAGAGTGCAGTTAATGGGCTTTTAAAAAAAAACGCCAAAACGCCCATTAACTGCAGTTTATCAGCTTCTGTGTACATGGAGCCTTAGGGTGCTAATCGCCAACCCTTTCTCCATTCCCTCATGGAGAAATTCTAATACAGAGATAGTCTCCTTTGGTGAACAGATCTTTTCTCTGCACCAGGAATTAAAACATTTCCAAGTTTTAAAATAGATCGCTCTGGTGACCTTTTTTCGGCTGTCCAATAATGTTGAAATTAGCTTATTGGACAAGCCCCTCTTTTTTAGGATTTGCTCCTCAGTAGCCAAGCAGCTAGTCTGAGGTGCTTGATATTGGGATGTTGTAGGGGCCCCTGTGTTAAAAGGTCCTTCTGTAAAGGAAGAAACCAATGGGGTTCCACCGCCATCCTCTGGATGGTTGAAAACCAAGTCCTTTTGGGCCAGAATGGGGCTACTAGGATTAATGTTGTAGGCTCCTTCTGTAGCTTTTTGAGGACCAATGGGATCATTTGGAAGGGGGGGAAAGCGTAGCACAAGTGGAAGGTTTATGGTTGTGCCAGTGCATCTAGACCCTCCGCTTGATCTCGCCTGTTTAGGGAGAAGTAAGTTTCCACCTTCGCATTGGCGTGGGATGCGAACAGGTCTATTTGGGGAACTCCCCATCTTCCTGTTATCTTCTGGAATACTACCGGATTCAGACTCCATTCTGATTCCAGTACTATTTCTCGGCTTAGGAAGTCTGCTATTTGGTTCAGATCTCCCTTTAGGTGTACCGCCGGCAAGGAGGCTAGATTGAATTCTGCCCAGGCCAAAATGTGGAGGGCTGAGGATAGCAACACTCTGCTCCTCGTGCCTCCCTGCCTTGTTATATAAGCCACTGCCGTGGCATTGTCTGATAACACCTGAATGTGGTGACCCAGGACTTGTTTCTTGAACGCCCATAGTCCCAGTAGAATGGCCCTCAATTATCTCCAATTGGAGGATCTCCAGGCTTCTCTGTTTGACCATGTTCCTTGGGCCATCTGTCCATCCAGATAAGCACCCCACCCCCAGAAGCTTGCGTCCGTTGTCAATCTGTGTTCTACAGGGAAAGTCCAAAGCAGGCCTTTGTCTAAATTTGCTTGCTTCCTCCACCACCACAGCTTTCTCTGAACTTGAGGGGGTATTTTTATCAATTTTTCCAGCGACTCTCCGTAGGACCAATTCCTGAGAATTGTCTGCTGGAGCTCTCTCGCATGCAGACGTGCCCATTGTACCGCTGGTATTGAGGCGGTGAGTAGGCCTAGGACTGACATGGCTGCTCTGATTGTCATCGGCAGATTTGTTTGAGTCCCCTTTACTGCCCTCTGGAGTTTCTCTATTTTTTCCTCTGGGAGAAAAAGTCTTTCCTGTATGGAATTTATTGTATATCCAAGAAATGTTATCGTCTGGGAAGGGATCATTTTTGATTTTTCTTGGTTTATGATCCATCCGAGACTCTCGAGATGTCTTTTCGTCTCTTTTAGATCTTTCGCCAATAACTCCCTTGTCTTGGCAAATATCAGGAGGTCGTCCAGATATGGCACTATTGATATCCCCTTTAATCTGAGGGGTGCTAGAGCCTCTGCTATGACCTTTGTAAATATCCTTGGTGAGGATGACAGTCCGAAAGGGAGGGCTCTGAACTGCAGGTGTGAGATCGAGTCTCCCGTCTTTACTGCTAATCGCAGATACTTCTGTGATATTGGCGCTATAGGAACGTGTAGGTACGCATCCCTCAGGTCTATGGATGCCATAAAACAACCTGGCGTCAGGAGAGGTTTCACTGAGAAAATTGTGTCCATCTTGAATCTTTTGTATCTGATGGACCTGTTTAGTATCTTCAGGTTCAAGATCAACCGGAATTTTCCTGACGTCTTCTTCACTAGGAAGATGTGTGAATAGCACCCTATCCCTTCTTCTTGGGTGGGGGGGGGGGGGAACAGCTATAATTACCTCTTGCTGGATGAGTTCTTCCAGTAAGGATGACATCCCTATAGACTTCTCCAGGTCTCGAGGAGCCTGGGTTACATAAAAACGGTTTGGAGGGGGTTGCGAGAATTCCAGTCTGTAGCCCTCTGATATTATTTTGAGGACAAATGGACTGGACGTCGCTGTCTTCCATTGTGGAAGAAAGGCCTGTAACCTTCCTCCCACCGTTGGCGGACTGTCACTGGGTGTTTGTGGTTTGGCCAGGAGGGCGGAATAGTACCCCTGACTTTCCTCTCCCTCTCTGGGACCTCCAAGGTCTTTTATAGCCCGTGTCTTTTTTAACCTCGGTTTGCCGAAAAGCACGAAAATTCGTTTTACCCTGAGGAACCACTTTCTTCTTTATTGGAAAGGCCTTCTTTTTATCAGCCGTTCTATTAAGTACGGCTTCCAGATCAGGGCCAAAAACTAAGTCACCGTCAAAAGGCAACCCACATAACTTCGCCTTTGAGGCTATGTCCCCTGACCAGGTCTTAACCCACAAGGCTCTGCGGGCTGAGTTGACCAAGGCTGCTGACCTAGCTGACATTTTGATAGATTCAGCAGAGGCATCAGCCATGTACCCTACCGCCTTTTGAAGTATAGGCAGCGTGTCTAGTAGATCCTTACGAGAAGTTCCTGCCTCAATGTGAGTTTTTAATTGCTCCAACCAGTGTTCTAGGTTTCTTGCTACCACGGTTGATGCCATTGCTGGCTTTAAGTTGGCTAAAGTTGAATCCCATGCCTTTTTTAGTAGGGAGTCTGCCCTCTTGTCCATGGCATCTTTTAGGGTGCCCATGTCCTCGAAGGCCAAGTCTGTATTTCTTGAAACCTGCGAAAAGGCTGCGTCAAGCTTTGGTTTTTTATTCCAGACCTGCTGATTATCATCCTCAAAAGGGGAATCTTCTCTTGAGGGATTTGGAGAAGAAAGGTGCCCTCTCTGGGTCCTTCCATTCTCTTTTTACTGTCTCGGAGATGTATTTATGCACTGGGAACACCCGTTGCTTTACTTCTCCCATGCCTTGAAACATTTTATCATGTAAGGATAATTGAGTCTTATCCTCTTCGATATTAAGGGTTGTGTGTATTGTCCTTAATAGGTCGTCCACTTCCTCCAGGGATAACCTATAGCGGGAAGAAGAAATTTCCTTTTCTTCGTCCTCTTCTTCATCCGAACCTGTGGCAACATCCATCTCCTCATCCTCTGAATCGCTGACCCCTCTGGGTGCAGGAGTACTAGGATGGGAACAGGATGGTGAACTGCCTTTCCTGTTTGGCTGGGCCGCCGGACATCTATCCAAAAAGGAGCGGAATGACTGGAAAGTGTCCGCTAGTTCCTTTCGGAAGGAGCTTAATAGCTCCCCTGGTTGAGCAGCAGCTGCGGCTGAGGCAGTTTCCTCTTTCAACAACTCTGCAATACATGTCTTGCATAACGCCTTAGGCCATGTTTCCCTAAGCGTGTCTTTGCAAGACGGACATCTCCTCTTAGGAAGAGGGGAGGAGTGTTTGGTTTTGTCTTTGGCTTTAAGCTGAAATACACCAACACCATACTATATTTAAAACATTTTTAAGTAACCAAACCTTCTAAATCAGCTGGAAAATAAAAGAGGAAGGAACTAACACTTTAGCCCTTACATTTATAAAACCAGCTTACCTAGTGACTCACCCCATGAGCCACCATAACAACAATTAACCAACCCTCTAGTAACAGTTTCTAGAGAGAGAGTGGTACAGGCTCCTTTGCTTTCCCCCCCAGGGTAGAAAAGGAGGGAGGGAAATACACAAGACCCCATAAAGTATATATACAGGGACCTCTGTCCCTGCTTACCTGGGTCTGGCTGGTGTGAGTGGCCCCTGCTCCCGCCACTGCCGCTTGTTCCTCTTCCATTGCTGAGGTTGAAGTGGCGTCCGACAGCTCCTTTTTAGATTTTCGCGGTCTCTTCACCGCTGTGAAGACCGGAAATGATACCAGCCGAAGGCCGCCTCCTCCCCCTGCATTCCAGCGGCCGGAACCGGAAGCCGCGTCGCACCGCAGGAAGTCCCGCCCCCGGCAGGAATGACGCGCTCGCCATCCGGGACCCGGAAGATATGGGGGAAATAGAAAAAAAAACAAAAAAAGGAGGCGCTGCTACTCCCTGAGAAGCACGCCATCCCTCCTTCCATGCCCCCAGTGCCGGTCTGATGATCATCAATCACTTTCAACTGAGCAGGGAAAGCCATTGAGCAGATGATCCCATCTTCCGTTTAACCTCTCTCAACAGCAAAGGCAGCAGAAAATTTGGCATCAGGAAAGGTAGTTTTGAGCCACGTTTCCACAAAGTCCCCTGGGTTCTGGCCCTCAGCCTTTTCAGGGAGCCCTACTCTCCTGAGGTTGTTGCGTCTAAGGCAATTTTCAAGGTCGTCAGCTTTTTGGGACCAGAAAGAGATTTGTTTTTCAGCAGCTGCCACCTGACCAGAGAAAGGGGAAAAATCATCTTCTAAGGTGAAAATTCTCCTCTCAGTTTCTGCCACCCTATCCCTAACATGCTGAAAGTCATGTCTCATGAGGCCTATGTCCACTTTGATCTCCTCCATCTTGCCCGTCAGGGAGGTGCTACTGGAGGTGATCGCCTCAAGAAGCTGGGATTGTACTTGCTCCAGGGTCAGCTTACCCGTCTTCTCCGCCACCGATGTGCCGACTTTTGGGGTATCTCCGTTAGCGTCCCTCGCACGCGGAGCATCGCAGGGGCGGCCAACGCCATCTTGTCTCTGCATGTAGCAAAATTCTTTAAGATGATCTGCTGGTGTAGAGGGGGTAGCCTTGCTCATATTATAAGCCTGCGGTGCTTGTATAATGTCTGGGCACCTCAAGGCAGCAATTTGTGGAGTGAGAGATGCTAGTAATATACAGGATTGATGCAGATTCTATGGGTGGCTGGCAGAGCTCTCCTTAGACACGTCCAGTCATGTTGATGGCAGCCACGCCCCTACTTTGGAACAATTTTAGAGGATTGATTGACACAGATTTTGTATTTCACTTTTTTATTGTAAACATTACCCATCGTGATTTATTTCATATGCTAGCTGTAAATGATATTACCAACGGCATTCCATAGAATAACCATCTAGTGGCTATCTGTGGGTACCAGTAACAACCTTTCTAAATGACAAATACAATTGCAGCTAGAGTTTGTATGGTGTTTAGTCAATCATCATGGGTCTAAAGCTGACCCACATACTTGCACTGAGAGGAGAGAAGCAGTCAAGTGCAATCAGTATGCAGCGAGATAGAGAGATAGAGAGAGATATAGACACAAGCAAATATTATGTTTACATCAATGTCTATACACTACTGCCCATTTTGATGTAACTTTTTTATCCTCTGTCCCAGGTTATAAGGATCAGTATCCCTGAAATTGAGAATCTGATTGATACCTGTGGGAAGATAGAAATGGCACTTGTCTACACCAGGTCAAGCAGAGGAAAAGTATCTACATGACAGTCAGAGAGCTATCATTTCATAATGTGGATGGCAAACACTGTGCACATTTTACTCTTGTGACAGATTCCCTAAACTCTAGGCATTATTTATATTACATACTTACATTGTGCCAAGCTGAACCAATCTAAGTATGCATTAAAATATACCAAAAGACAAAACATTTTTTTTTGTGCTTGTCAGTGTCCCATCCAGGGAGATTCACCCTCTCTATTTGTCCTGTTTACAATTATCATTGAAATTGAGAGTAAAAAACTCCCACATTTTGGGTTGTCACCAGAACAGGAATAGAGGGTAAATCTTTCAATAGAGACACTAGTTCTGGTGACAACCAGGGATTTCCTCTCCCCTTCTGTTTTTTCTACGAGATAGGAAGTGAAGGCAATTGGGCACAGATAGAAAAAAAAATCTGACAGGGGGTTATAACCCTTCCTTACTCTATTCAAAACGAAAAAAAAGTTTTGTCTTTAGTTACACTTTAGCCTAAGAACCATTTCAGAAATGTTCCTTTAAAATTTTACTCATACTTGCATATACATAAAAATAAATATAGTAAAATAACATACCTTCTGAATGCACTTGCACTTCAGACACTGGACTTCCACAACCTTGAAACGGTCCATCTTATGTGTTTCTTTGGTATCATGGCACAATCGACAAGTGTAAAATTTACCACAGCATGGAGCCTGAAAAAAAAGAAAACAAACACAAGGCCTATGATCAAGACTAGGATGAAAGCCCAGGAGCCTGCATCTTTAAATCAAGTCAACCAATGGAAACCCTCACATTTCTGTCTTCATGGGTTCACCTTAAAAGGAACTGTATGTACATCTGTGCCTCTGGGCACCAAAGTACGCCCATTTTAGCTTATCTTTCTACTTTACCTCTTGCCGCCACTGCCTCAAACCACCCCTTAAGGCTCCTTTCACATGGGGGCCTCCGTGTAGCGGATTCTGCTTGCTCAGCGGGGGATCTCCCTGCTGAGCAGGCGGGTGACAGGTCTGTGTCTGCTCCGCTGTGCAGAGTGGACATGGACACCGTTCCACTCTCCTTCTATGGGGAAATCGGATGGAAACGGACCATCTGATCCAATCAGATCCGCTGGGCAGATGGAAAATAGAACCTCTATCAGTCTGTTTTTTGCAGGCAGGTGTCAGCAGACACATCCGCCGCTCCATAGGGGAGGTCCAATTGGGTCCGCCTGAAAAACAGCCTGTGTAAAAGGACCCCAAGGGGTTGAAAACAGCAGGACTTCCTGATTAGAGATGGGCTCGGGTGTGTTCGGAATCCCAGTCCCAACCCACATGCCTGAACCCACCAGGAAGCCGACACCGCACACTGCTAATCACAGGCAGTGAGACATTTCCTGATCCACAGACCAGAATATGTCTCCCTGCCCGTAATTAGCGGTGTGCAGTGTCGGCCTCCTGGTGGGATGGGACAGGTGGGTTGGGATTCCGAACACATTCCTATTCCTGATAATTCAATTACTGTAATTGGCTGTCACAGTGGCCACATGATTAGAAGCTCATCCCAGCAGCTCCCAATCTGAAACAGATACCCATTGGTGACAGCTTCGTCACTGTGAGCCACAGCGAGCGCCTTAACCCTCCAGGAGAACATTCACAGTGAGGCTAAACTCAGGCATGTTCAGATCCTAGTCTGAACCCACCAAGAAGCTGTCACTGTAGACCACCAGACATAAGTGGCTGAGGCATTCCCTACCTTGCATATACATGCTCATAAGCTCCATTCAAACTTGTGCGACTTGTCATGTGACTTTGGACACACCCCATGTTTTTCAATTACAACCAAATACGCGCGACTTAGAGTTGCAGCGACTTTACAAAAGGTTCCTGCACCAATTTATTCCAACTTTCATGTGACTTGAGTGCCAAAGACTGCAATGTAAACCCTCAAGGTTTTATTAAAAAGTCGCACCTGAATGTTAAACATGCAACAGTTGTCCATTATCATTGGTCAAAGCCAAAGTTGCTCTCTAAAGTTGAGCGACTTTGGAGTCGCAAAAGTGTGAATGGAGCCTTAAGGGTATACATGCAGCTGTGGGGAATGCCTAGGATGCTTATTACTGGCAGTCCACAGTGACAGCTTCCTGGTGGGTTTAGACTAGGAGCTCATCCCTGGTCCCCCTCCAAGGAATAAACAAAGTGCATGTGCGGTAGGCAGGATGACACCATCTAGCCATTCTGTGCAAAGTTTGTGCAGTGCCAGACATGGCTGCATGGTGAAGATTTCTGGAGCGAGGCTGAAGTTACAGCTTAGGGCCAATTCATACTATGAGATTGGTTTACTAAAACTGGAGAGTGCAAAATCTGGTGTAGCTGTGCATGGTAGCCAATCAGCTTCTAACTTCAGCTTGTACAATTAAGCTTTGACAAACAAATCTGGAAGCTGATTGGTTTCTATGTAGAGCTGCACCAGATTTTGCACTCTCCAGTTTTGATAAATCAACCCCTATATGCGGTGACAGACAATTGTTTTCTATGTGTCCCATTCATACTGCAATGCAGCCTGGTGCGGCAATAAGATGCAGACATGCTGCATTTTATTGCAGCGTGCTGCCTGACATTGCAGTAAATGAAGTGTACAAAACAAAAAAAAGGGAGCAATGCGATGCAATAATTGTGCATCACACTGCCCCCTAGCGCAGCAGCAACACAGAGCAGTGAATCACTTTCAGGGAGGGGGTAAATTGGCTCTTACACTGAGAGCTGAACACAGTAATGCGTGCTGATGTGATGCTATGCCATTCAGAGTGCCTTGCCAATAGATACGCATTGCAGTGCACTACCGTGTGTTCTAGTGGGCGTGGGTAAAAATAATGCCTGTGCTAACTAGAGGTCGACCGACATGGGTTTTTCTCTGGCCGATGCCGATGTTTAGAAATCGCGGCGGCCAATATATGATGCCGATTTTTTTTGGTCTGATATGTTAGGCCGATTTTTTTCCCTTTATCTCATAAAATCTAACAGTTGAACCCCTTTCACACTGGGGTGTTTTTCAGGCACTTTTGGGCTAAAAATATCACCTGTAAAAGTGGCTGCAAAACAGGCCCCCTGCAGTCTCAGTGTGAAAGCCCGAGTGCTTTCACACTGAGGCAATGCGTTGGCAGAAAAAAAGTCCTGCAAGCAGCATCTTTGGAGCGGTGTATACCGCTCCTCTACCACTCCTGCCCATTGAAATGAATGGGCACTGCTGCCGAAGTGCCTGCAAAGCACTTCTGCAGCGGTGCTACACGGGCGCATTTAACCTTTTCATCGGCCGCTAGCTGGGTTATAAGCGCCCCGCTAGCAGCCGAATAGCGCCGCTAAAATGATGGTAAAGCGCTGCAAAAACTATCTACTTTACTGTCAACGCCTGCCCACTCCAGTGTGAAAGCAGCGGAGTTCCGCCGAAAAAAATAAATAAATTAAAAGTCAGCAGCTACAAATATTGCAGCTGCTGACTTTTAATATATGGACGCTTACCTATCCTGGGCGCCCGCGATGTCGGCAGCCGAAGCCAAACTCTCCCTCGGCTCTCGGGTGCTACCGCCGCCATCTTCGGTAAGGGAATCAGGCACAAAAACAGGTAATCAAAACTTTTAGACGGAAAAAAAAAAAAAACACCACGGGCTAACTTTACTGTTTAGTTTTATTTAAAATTTCATCAAAGTGTATTTTTTTCCCCAAAAAAATTGTTTGAAAGACCGCTGCGCAAATACCGTCTGACATAAAATATTGCAACAACCAACATTTTATTCCCTAGGGTCTCTGCTAAAAAAAAAAAAAATATATAATATTTGGGGGTTCCAGAGTGATTTTCTAGCAGAAAATACAGGATTTTTACCTGTAAGCTACAAGTGTCAGAAAAGATGCCCCATACACACGATCAGATTATCGTACGACAGATCGTCCGACTGTAGTTGCATTAAGCAAATATCGAATCCAATAATGAAAATGTGCGCTAGATTTTTGTCGTACGATTCCGGAAAAACCTTCCGGTGTGCGTAGCAACGTATCCGAAATGATGTCAAATACGTGTGACCCCTGTGTCTGACACGCCTTGCGTTTATTGTTTGAACAAAACTGAAAATTTAAATGTAAGGTTTATTACATTAGTTTATATTGTATAAGGTTTCTCACATCCCTACTATTGCACAGGCTTTTCACTATCTAGGCATTTCAACTAGTTTAATTATATTAGGTATTATTACATTACATTTATTACATATTGGGCACATGTAAATTTGTTTGGTTTTGAGACACTTTAATAAAGATGATCTTATTTGAAATTATTCTAAAATAAAAAAAATATTTTTGGCTAACAATTATTACTGAGCAATTAATAAATTACATAACAAATATAATTATATACTCTCTTTAAGTGATATCACGATAAATAATTAACTACAATATAATCATCTGTTGATTGATTACAGGGGAAAATTTATAATCGGCTATGGGCGAGTTTCTGTTCGTATATAGGAGCATTTTCGCAGTACGAACATTATTTACGTTATCCAATCTCCTTCCGGGTTATTTTCGTGTATCCGATCATGCGTAGTGTTTGTCGATCGATTTTTATCTGATGAATACTGTACTGATTACACGATTATCGTACGACGGGCTGTCGTGCGAGCAAAGTTTTCGTGTTTGCCCCTTCGGATTTGGTTGGACGGACTGTCGTGATCGGCTGTCGAAAGCTGTGTACTAACGATCAGATTATCGAACAATCGCTCCGAAAGCGATTTTTATCATCCGATAATCGGAACGTGTGTACGGGGCATAAGTCTTTAAATGGTTAAACTGAGAACTTCTACACACAGAGTTCAGTTCATTGATAAGAAGAAACATTGTATTATTTTCTCAAACTTGGCAGGCTG
Source organism: Rana muscosa (assembly GCA_029206835.1). NCBI lineage: Eukaryota > Metazoa > Chordata > Amphibia > Anura > Ranidae > Rana > Rana muscosa. The sequence goes on from CM055116.1 coordinate 444,386,538, forward strand.
CCCAGAGACAAGTCGCTACACGGGAAACTTCAGGCAACTTGCATTGACTTCTATGAAAGAACTTATTTGCAAGTCGCGCTGAAGTTTATTAAAATCGGCCGATATATCGGTCGACCTCTAGTGCTAACACAGCACAACGGTGTGAACAGGAGAGCGACTTCACTAAAAATGAAATTAACTTGTTTAACCACCTCATGCCCTTAGAACGTACCCAAATACCCTTGGTTTGAAGTGGTTATACTGGGATCATGGCTGTAGCCATCATCCTGGTATCAAATTTGTGGCCAGTGATGGGCTTTCCTGTGGAAGTGATCTGAGCGGCTCTACAGCCAACCGATCACTTCTACAGTAAGCAGGTGGGGCGACTGCAACTGCTCCCTCTGGCTGCTAGAAAGGGGGAAGGCAAGTATATTCATACTCACCCCTTCTCTATAAAGTTGGAAAACAAAAAGGAGACATCGGAAATCTAATAGACCCCCCCCCCCCCCCAGATCTCTCAGTAAACAGTACCTGTTATTGTCCATCCCTTGTGATAGCAATAAAGTTAATAAAAAAAAAATACATAAAAAAAAAGGAACAGTGTAAAGGAACTGCTTGCTGACCACCCGCCGCAGTTATACTGCGGCAAGGTGGCTGGGCTTCGCGAACCGCCGTAGTGGCACTAAGTTCTGTGGGTACTTGCGTGCGCCGACTGCCTGCGATCATTCCCCGCAGAGACAGAATGAGGATCTGCCGAAGTAAACAAGGCAGATCTCCGTTCTGACAGGAGATTACACAGAGATCTCGTTTTTCTGCTATGCAGGAAGACAGATCTATGTGTTATCCCAAGCAGCCCATCCAGTTAGTAAACACACCCAGGAAACACAGGTAACCCCTTGATCACCCCTGATGTTAACCTCTTTCCTGCCAGTGTGATTAATACAATGTCAGTGCATATTTTTAGCACCGATCACCTTAATGTCACTGGTTTCCAAAATGTGTAAAAAATGTCAGTTAAGTGTTCGATTTGTCCGCCACAATCCTACTAAAAATTATTGATCACCGACATTAAAAGTAAAAAAAATAGATAAAAAAAAAAAAAAAAACAATGCCATAAATATATCCCCTATTTTGTAGACACGACAACTTTTGAACAAACCAAGCAATATACCTTATTGGGATTTTTTTTTACCAAAAATATGCAGCAGAATACATATTGGCCTAAATTAATGAAGAAAATCGATTCTTTTTTGCATTTTTTTTTTTATTGGGCATGTTTTATAGCAGAAAATAAAAAATAGTTGTTTTTTCATAAATTATTATTTTTTTTTTTAATCGCGCAAAAAAATAATAAAAAAAAAAACAAAAAAAAACACAGAGGTGATCAAATACCACCAAAAGAAAGCTCCATTTGGGGGAGGGACATCAATTTTGTTTGGGTACAAAGTTGGACGACCGCACAATTGTCAGCTAAAGTAACGCAGTGCTGCATCGCAAAAAATGGCCTGGTCAGGAAGTGGGCAAGTCCTTCTGAGGCTGAAGAATAAATAAATAAAGCAAACCTATCCCTCTGTGCTCATGCGCAAATGTAAACAGTAATTGCACCCCACATGTGATGTATCGACGCAAACGTCAAAGCGACAGCAAAAATTCTAACGTAGGCCTCCTCTGTAACCCTAAACTGGTAAACTGTAAAAGCGTCACCTATGAAGATTTTTAAGCAACGTATTGCATCGCTATTCTACGGGCATACCCAATTTTAAAGCGAGATGTTAGGTGTCCATTTACTCGGCATAACATCAGATCAGGTTTGCATGTACTAAAGTTCAAAGTGCATTTTTTTTTCCTGAAAAAATTGCGTTTTTAAAAACAGCTGCGCAAATATCGTATGATGTAAAAAAATCTGCAACAACCAGCCTTTTTTTTCTCCAGTGCTTGTGACTAAATAATAATTTGGTGTGTTTAAAGTAATTTTCCAGCAAAAAAAAAAAAAAAAGAAGAAAATGCCGATTTTTCCCCATGTAGGAGAGAAATGTCAGAATTGGTTATGAAGAGGTTAAATAACTTGAGGTTGCAGAAAGCTTCCTATAATGTGTGGTGGTGGGTATTATTAAGCGCTCCCCTGTAGTACAGCCAGCTGTGTGTATACATTGTATAGCAACAAGGACAATGCTCGCACCCCACAGTCACATGACCTCCCATCCCCGGACTCTCCTCACCCTCAGCTCACAGCCCCGGGAATAGTGCTCGCAGCCCGCCGTCTCCATGTCCTCGGAGTCCGAGCTGGCAGCCATGTGTGACCCGAGGAAGCGGAAGCCCGGTTCAGCCTATTACAGAGTGAGAACAGGCGGAGGGCTGTGCTAGAATCTGCCTTCCCTCTTTACGGCGCTCACCTCAGCCTGAGGGAATACTAGGAGATATAGGCTTGCCTGACATTTCTTATACAACACCATGGCGTGCCTTCCTACCTGCATAAAGTTCTGCCCAGTGACTTCCTATTAAACTACATGGAACTGAGGGACATCATATACAACCGCCATGTGCTTTTATTTATTTATTTATTTTTCTAGTTTTTTGTTGCATTTCAATGCTGCTGATCTCCTTCAGCCACTTCCTGTCTATGCACTTGCTCCAGCTTTACCTGGGTATTGTTGCTGTGGATTGGCGTCCTGCGTTAAGGTGACCAGATTTTTAAAATGAAATCAGGGGACATATTATTATTATTTTATTTTTTTACTAGTAATGGCAGCAATCAGCAACTCTCTGCCCATCGCCGCCCGCCCCACAGCCTGTCAAGTCTTATGCCCCATACACACGATCGTTTTTCATGCCGTTAAAAATGCCATTTTAAAAAATGGCCATTAAAAATGATCGTGTGTATGCTCCAGAGCATTTTTAACGACGTGAAAAACGGCCATTAAAAATTCTGGACATGCTCTCTTTTTTCACGTCGTTTTTCATGTCGTTTTTTTTTAACGACGTGAAAAACGATAGTGTGTATGCTTTCACGACGTGAAAAAAAAACGCGCATGCTCAGAATCAAGTCTGAGACGGGAGCGCTCGTTCTGGTAAAACTAGCGTTCGTAATGGAGATAGCACATTCATTACACAGTAACGGACTGAAAAGCGCGAATCGTCGCTCAACAAACTTTACTAACATGAAGGGTGGCGCCATTCGAACGGAACTTCCCCTTTATAGTGCCGTCGTACGTGTTGAACGTCACTGCGCTTTGCTTGATCGTTTTTTTTAATGATAGTGTGTACGCAAGGCAGGCTTGAGAGGAAACATGAAAAAAAACGAGGAGAAAAACGTTGGTTTAAAAAATGACATTAAAAACGATCGTGTGTACTGGGCATTACTCTCCGTGCCCCAGCTACTACTGGGTGGGGAGCGGAGGAAGATCACTCTGCCAGATAAGGCAAGGAGATAAGCAGGCAGGCAGCTGGCCGGGACTTGAGGCAGAAGAACATGCGAGGGGAGCTGAATGGGCACCCGAAACTGAAGAAATATTCCCTCCGCTCTGACCAGCAAATGATCATCAGAAAGGGGCACAGATAATGGAAAAAAATACACCCTAGTAGGAGCGGGGGGGTGTAATTCAGAATTTTTTTTTTTTATTCTGCACTGACTGTCTTTCAAATTGCCCCAGCCCCTGTTCAAATTTAATCCGGGGACGAAACCGGGGACAGACTTGGTCCGGGGACAGTGTCCTCAATCCGGGGACTGTCCCCGGGAACCGGGGATGTCTGGTCACCCTATCCTGCGCTTCACGTTAACCACTTCAACACCGGTGTCCTGTCAGAATACCGCCAACCATCAGAAAATATAACGGAAGTGACGTTCTGAGCAAAAAATGCTTACTGCGCATGCGCCAATGCGTTCTAAAATGGACGCTATGCGTTCCAATAGGTTTCCTAATGTGACAGAACACAAAGCCAGCAGCGAACATCTTACACCCAGGCAGAAGGTGGCAGTGGCCATCTTGGTACACCCCGCACTGCTCAGCGGCAAACTGATTATATACTGAAATAGACTATTTCACTCGGTCGCAGTGAAATAGTCTATTTCAGTATATAGGTGTCCGTTTATGAAACTGAACAGCGGTGATCCCAAGGATCGCCGCTGATCTCAGTCCAGTAACGATTTATGAAAAAGAGATGATCGGGGGAGAGAATCCGATGATCTCTGCACACAGAGAAGCTGTGATTGACTGACACAGAAACGGACAGTTTATGAAGCTGCGATCTCAGCAATTGACTGGCGATCTGTGTCAGGCTTCACACTCCCCAATTCACAAGCTCAGATCTGGTGAATCAGGGAGGGAATCCCGGGGGAAGGAGGAAGATTTTTTGACTTCCTCGATCAGACCCCCCAAGACAGTAACCATGCCCCCCTGCTATGTATATTGTGTGTATATATATATATATATATATATATATATGTAGCGGGACCCCCAAAAATGGGGTCGCTATGTTGTAAATTTAGGGGCAGTCTGAGCAATAGTATGGCTCAGATTCTACAATTCTGTTTAATATGGACTCTGCTCTGCCATGTTGTTGTCTGGTGTATAGTTCCCCTGGGCCTGTGGTGGCGCTGTTGCCCAGGTCTTGGGTTGAACCACGGTGACATTGTGGTGTATTTGGATGTCCTCTCTCGGCTACCGTGCGGTGGGCGGAGTTCAGCCTGCTGTGCATGCTGGGAGAGGGTAAAAAAGGCCAGACGCCATGTAGGAGGAGGGAGAGTGGAGGAGAGTAGAGTGGAGTGTGTTCCATCGGGGTGGTGTGCCAGGGGGAGCCCCAGGAGGACCCCTGGTGGCGAAGTCACACCCGTTGGCCTTGCTGGCCTGGGGTGCGTGAACTGGTCGAGGAGTTTCGGGCACCTTTAGCCCGAGGCTACAAAGTTCCGGGTAGGCCCAGTACCTTCAACTGGGTCTACAATCAACACAGTCCCAGGGAACCCGTGTGAGGGTGGCCTGCTCTGAAGGAGAGGAAACCGGGGGAGGACCTGTCCGATAAGTCGTGGAGAAATTCACGAAGGAGAGGCCTGGTTACCTATCAGAGGGAAGGATTCGTGAGTTGCAGTATAGCTCCTGTAGTGTGTCCCATTGACACCTATGGTCTCTATTAATCTATGGGAGTTTTAAAGTTCTAACTCAGTAACTAAAGGATTCTGTGGCAGAGGATCTCTTGGATTTGTCCGTGAAGGGGACTAATGCGGCGTACACACGATCGTTTTTCATGCCATTTTTTAAACCGACGTTTTTCTCGTCGTTTTTTTTTCATGTTTCCTCTCAAGCCTGTCTTGCATACACACGATCATTTTAAAAAACGTTCAAGCAAAGTGCGGTGACGTACAACACGTACAACGGCACTATAAAGGGGAAGTTCCGTTCGGATGGTGCCACCCTTCATGTTAGTAAAGTTTGTTGAGCGACGATTCGCGCTTTTCAGCCTCCTGCTTTTCAGTCCGTTACAGCGTGACGAATGTGCTATCTCCATTACGAACGCTAGTTTTACCAGAACGTGCGCTCCCGTCTCATACTTGATTCTGAGCATGCGCGTTTTTTTTCACCTCGTCAAAGCATACACACCATCGTTTTTCACGTTGTTAAAAAAAACGACATGAAAAACGACGTGAAAAAATAGAGCATGTTCGAAATTTTTAATGGCCGTTTTTTACGTCGTTAAAAATGCTCTGGAGCATACACACGATCGGTTTTAATGCCCATTTTTAAAAATGGCATTTTTAACGGCATGAAAAACGATCGTGTGTATGGGGCATAACTTAAAGAAACTGTTCATGCTTCATTCCGGCTGCTAGAACTGTGAGAGGGATCTATCCGGGTCAGCAATTCACACTCAGGCTTGAGTGAAGAATAGGGTAACTGGGTGCCGCGTGCCTGAACCTATCTCCCTACCTGCTTTTGTTACTATCTTCAACCTATTCCCAAATCTGTTTCAAGCAAGATAAAATAAACTCGTCTGTTTGGAGTTTAACCACTTAACGACCGCCCACCGCCGATTTACGTTGGCAGAATGGCACCGACAGGCAGAATCACGTAGATCTACGTGATCGCCTTTGTGCAGTTGGGGGGTCCATTCGGACCCCCCTTCACTGCAGTGAGCGGCCGTTAAGTGTTCGGGAGCGATCAGGCATGAGGGGGGGGCCGCTCGATTCCGCCCCCCCCCTCGCGATCGCTCCCGGCCAATGAAAATGCTTCCTCCGCCATGTGATGTAAACACAGGCTGGAGGAAGTGATGTCATCTCCCTCGCCGCGGTCTTTTCGTTCCCGGCGCCGAACAGAGAAGAAGCAGGTTAGTGCACCAACAGTCCACTGACACGTAGGTACACATAGGCACACAAATCACCCCCCAGTCACCCCCAGATCACCCCCCAGGTCACCCCAAAGCCCCCAATCACAGTGTCACTGATTGCAGTGATCATTTATTTTACTGATCACTGCATTTAGTGTCATCTGTGATTGTAAAAAGTTGCAGGGCAGTTAGGATTAGGCCCCTTTAGGTCCAGGGTAGCCCCCTAACCCCCCTAATAAAGGTTTAACCCCTTGATCACCCCCCAGGTAACCCTTTCACCCTCTAACTTCAGCGTCACTAAGCGATTGTTTTTCCGATCGCTGTATTCGTGTCGCTGGTGTTTTAGATAGGCAGTTATTTTTTTTTAGGTTCGCCGCAGGTTTTTATTAGTGTCAAGTACCCCCATATATTATTTTAACCCCCTGATTGCCCCTAGAGTTAACCCTTTCACCAGTGATCGCCGTATAAGCGTCACTGGTGTCACTGGTTAGCCAGTAAGTTATTTAGTTATTTAGGTTACCCGTCAGGTTTTTATATAGTGTCAGGTACCCCCATATTTAACCTAATAAAGGTTTTAACCCCCTGATTGCCCCTAGTTAACCCTTTCACCAGTGATCACCATATAAAGGTTACGGGTGATGCTGGTTGATTAGTTTGCTTTTTATAGCATCAGGGCACCCGCCGTATATAACCCAATAAAGGTTTAACCCCCCTGATCGCCCGGCGGGTGAGATCAATTAGGTTTTAGCGCCAGAGAGGGTCTGCGTCGCCCCAGGCAGTGTTAGGTTAGTGACAGTAACGCTAACACCCACACGCAAAGCATACACCCCCCTTAGTGGTATAGTATCTGATCAGATCTGATCAGATCTATACTAGCATCCCCAGCGGTTTAGGGTTCCCAAAAACGCAGTGTTAGCGGGATCAGCCCAGATACCTGCTAGCGCCTGCGTTTAGCCCCTCCGCCCAGCCCAGCCCAGCCCAGCCCACCCAAGTGCAGTATCGATCGATCACTGTCACTTACCAAACACAACACACATAACTGCAGCGTTCGCAGTGCTTGGTTTTTGGGGCCCTGTACGCGGCTAGGCTCCCAAAAAGTCCCACACATGTGGTATCCCCGTACTCAAGAAAAGCAGCAGAATGTATTTTGGGGTGCAATTCCACATATAACCATGGCATGTGTGAGCAATATATCATTTAGTGACAACTTTTTGTACATTTTTTTTTTCTTTTTGTCATTATTCAATCATTTGGGACAAAAAAAAAATATTCAATGGGGTCAACATGCCTCTCAGCAAATAGCTTGGGGTGTCTACTTTCCAAAATGGGGTCATTTGGGGGGGTTTTGTGCCATCTTGGCATTTTATGGCCTTCAAAACTGTGATAGGTAGTGAGGAGTGAAATCAAAAATGTATGCCCTTAGAAACCTTGAAGGCGGTGCTTGGTTTTTGGGGTCCCGTACGCGGCTAGGCTCCCAAAAAGTCCCACACATGTGGTATCCCCGTACTCAGGAGAAGCAGCAGAATGTATTTTGGGGTGTAATTTCACATATGCCCATGGCATGTGTGAGCAATATATCATTTAGTGACAACTTTGTGCAAAAAAAAAAAAGTTTGTCATATTCCCGCAACTTGTGGCAAAATATAAAATATTCCATGGACTGAACATGCCTCTCAGTAAATAGCTTGGGGTGTCTACTTTCCAAAATGGGGTCATTTGGGGGGGTTTTGTGCTATTTTGGCATTTTATGGCCTTCGAAACTGTGATAGGTAGTGAGGAGTGAAATCAAAAATTTGCGCCCTTAGAAATCCTGAAGGCGGTGCTTGGTTTCCGGGGTCCCGTACGTGGCTAGGCTCCTAAAAAGTCCCACACATGTGGTATCCCCGTACTCAGGAGAAGCAGCAGAATGTATTTTGGGGTGCAATTCCACATATAACCATGGCATGTGTGAGCAATATATCATTTAGTGACAACTTTTTGTAATTTTTTTTTTTTTTTTTTTTTGTCATTATTCAATCACTTGGGACAAAAAAAAAAAAATTCAATGGGCTCAACATGCCTCTCAGCAATTTCCTTGGGGTGTCTACTTTCCAAAATGGGGTCATTTGGGGGGGTTTTGTACTGCCCTGCCATTTTAGCACCTCAAGAAATGAGATAGGCAGTCATAAATTTAAAGCTGTGTAAATTTCAGAAAATGTACCCTAGTTTGTAAACGCTATAACTTTTGCGCAAACCAATAAATATACGCTTATTGACATTTTTTTTACTAAAGACATGTGGCTGAATACATTTTGGCCTAAATGTATGACTAAAATTGAGTTTATTCGATTTTTCTTATAACAAAAAGTAGAAAATATCATTTTTTTTCAAAATTTTCGGTCTTTTTCTGTTTATATCGCAAAAAATAAAAATCGCAGAGGCAATCAAATACCATTAAAAGAAAGCTCTATTTGTGGGAAGAAAAGGACGCAAATTTCATTTGGGTACAACATTGCATGTCCGCACAATTTACAGTTAAAGCAGCGCAGTGCCGAATCCCAAAAACAGGCCTGGTCCTAATGGCCCGAAATGGTCCGGGGCTTAAGTGGTTAAACATTGTCTGGACATTGGCCTTCTTTCGGGGAAAAGAACAGACTTTTCACTATATTCTGGGGACGAGAACGAATGAAGGGGAGGTAACTCGCTGCAGGACCCAATTCTAATCTTCTGGTGAGTTTAACCCCCTTGGGGAGAGTGCATCACGTGGTGGATTGAGATTATTGTTTCTCCCTGGTGGAAGGTGCATGCTAGGATTACTACTAAAACACCATTCAGCACTTTGGCATTGTTTACATCACCTTGACTACATCTCATGCCGCGTACACACGACCGGTTTTAATGACGAGAAAAATTAAAAAAATTTAAATGGTCATTAAAAATGATCCTGTGTGGGCTTCAGAGCATGTTTCACGACGTGAAAAATGGGCATGAAAAAATTGGAACATGCTCTAATTTTTCTCGTCGTTTTCCTCGTCTCGTGTAGGCTTTAACGACGTGAAAAAAAATGCGCATGCTCAGAATCAAGTGATGAGACGGGAGCGCTCGTTCTGGTAAAACTAGCGTTCGTAATGGAGATAGCACATTCGTCACGCTGTAACGGACTGAAAAGTACGAGGCTGAAAAGCGCGAATCGTCTCTCAACAAACTTTATTAACATGAAGGGTGGCGCCATTCGAATGGAACTTCCCCTTTATAGTGTTGTACGTCACCGCGCTTTACTCGAGCATTTTTTCCACGATAGTGTGTAGGCAAGGCAGGCTTGAGAAGAATCACGTCAAGAAAAATACCGTTTTTTTCAATGACATTAAAAACGGTTGTGTGTACGCGGCATAAGACTTTCTTTATTTAGTGTTTTTTCCACTAGTCTATCATTATTGATTTTTAAGCGCTGTTTTGTGTATTTTAATATCACAGAGACTGAACTGTTTTATTCTTATTTTAATTTTTAAACGGCTGCTCAGTGGTTTTATATTGGAAAATATTTTTACAATTTTTTATCTCTGTTTGTACTGCTTAGAGGTCTGTGGGTTTGATCTGGCGGTGAGTGGGTGTTCTGCAGGCCTTTATTTACACCCCTTTATATATATATATATATATATATATATATATATATATATATAATGTGTGTGTGTGTGTGTGTATATATATATATATATATATATATATATATATATATATATATATATACACACACATACATATATACAGTATCTCACAAAAGTGAGTACACCCCTCACATTTTTGTAAATATTTTATTATATCTTTTCATGTGACAACATTGAAAAAATTACACTTTGCTACAATGTAGTGAGTGTACAGTTTGTATAACAGTCAGTGTAAATTTGCTGTCCCCTCAAAATAACTCAACACACAGCCATTAATGTCTAAACTGATGGCAACAAAAGTGAGTACACCCCTAAGTAAAAATGTCCAAATTGGGCCCAATTAGCCATTTTCCCTCCCCAGTGTCATGTGACTCGTTAGCGTTACAAGCTCTCAGGTGTGAATGGGGAGCAGGTGTGTTAAATTTGTTGTTATTGCTCTCACTCTCTCATACTGGTCACTTGAAGTTCAACATGGCACCCCATGGCAAAGAACTCTCGGAGGATCTGAAAAAAGAATTGATGCTCTACATAAAGTTTGCCTAGGCTTTAAGAGGACTTCCAAGACCCTGAAACTGAGCTGCCAAGGCCATACAGGGCTTTAACAGGACAGGTTCCACTCAGAACAGGCCTCGCCATGGTCGACCAAAGAAGTTGAGTGCACGTGCTCAGCGTCATATCCAGAGGTTGTCTTTGGGAAATAGACGTATGAGTGCTGCCAGCATTGCTACAGAGGTTGAAGGGGTGGGGGGTATGCCTGTCAGTGCTCAGACCATATGCCTCACACTGCATCAAATTGGTCTGCAGGGCTCTCGTTCCAGAAGGAAACCTCTTCTAGAGATGATGTACAAGAAAGCCTACAGTTTGCTGAAGACAAACAGACTAAAGATGTGGATTACTGGAACCATGTCCTGTGGTCTGATGAGACCAAGATAAACTTATTTGGTTCAGATGGTGTCAAGCGTGTGTGGCAGCAACCAGGTGAGGAGTACAAAGACAAGTGTGTCTTGCCTACAGTCAAGCACGGTGGTGGGAGTGTCATGGTCTTGGGGCTACATGAGTGCTGCCGGAACTGGGGAGCTACAGTTCATTGATGGAACAATGAATGCCAACATGTACTGTGACATACTGAAGCAGATCATGATCCCCTCCCTTCGGAAACTGGGCCGCAGGGCAGTATTCCAACATGATAACGACCCCAAACACACCTCCAAGACGACCACTGCCTTGCTAAAGAATCTGAGGGTAAAGGTGATGGACTGGCCAAGTATGTCTCCAGACCTAAACCCTATTGAGCATCTGTGGGGCATCCTCAATCGGAAGGTAGAGGAGCGCAAGGTCTTTAACATCCATTATTTGGGAGGAAAAGCTGGAGTTCTTCTTTAAATCAGGTGTATTTCCATGCCCAGGAATCCCAGGTGATCCATATTTTGAAGAAATTTAGTTGAGAGTAAGATAATTTTACCCCATAGACATAAATGGCTGTGCATGAGAATACGCTGGTACTCACCTAAACATGAGCATTGGTGTATTTCCCAATCACAGACTTTCTGCATTCAAGAAATACACCTGTATGCTATGATGGTGTTTATGCAAAATACTGGTGTATACCTGTATGCAGCATTCATATTTATGGGGTGGCTGTACATAGCACCTGGGCTTTCCAGATGTAAAAATACACCTGATTATCCACTTGATAAAGTAAAGCGGCACATTAATACACATACTACAGGGGAGGGTCAGAGAGTGCGGACATACTGCACAAGATTACCAGAGACTGCGGACATACTGCATGAGATTACCAGAGACTGCGGACATACTGCACGAGATTACCAGAGACTGCAGACATCAGAGCTGCAACTAACGATTATTTTTTCTGTCGACTAATCTAGCGATTATTTTTTCGATTAGTCGACTACTCGATTATTTTTATTTTATTTTTTTTACTTAATCTAGTGTTCTTTTTTTGATTAGCTAATTGATCCTTCCAGGCTGCAACTTTCAGTCTTTCTTTTTTCCTTTAGGCCTCAAATACACTAGCAGTTGTGAAGGGCAGCAAAACCATGTGGTTGAGCAGCAGTTTTACCGCCCCTAACTGCTTCCCCTTAGCTGCAAAGACAGTACAAAGACCGTACATATGCTGCAGCAAAAATAATCCCCTCTGTTGCATTCAGCTGGCAGTACCATCCGAGTGTGACTTGTGCAACTGAATGGGGGGGGCGCCCTGCAACCATGTGTAATGCACATGGGTGCGGCAAGCTTGTACAGGGTCCATGGGGTTAAAGCAGGTGGTTAGGAGGAGTTGTACAAGGGGTTAAAGCAGGTGGTGAGGAGGTATTACAACTCCTCCTCACCGCCTGTCAAATGCTCTCTGAAGAGCAATCCAAACTCAGATTACTAGTGTAAGCTAGTCTTTGTTCTTTACCTGTCTTTACTTCAAGACTGTGCTTCAATTAAATACACTGCTGTCACAGAAAATACCAAAGAGATACCAAACTAACCATCAGCCAGGTAAAGGCATAACATGGAAAACAAATTATTAGGTATTAAAATGTGGAAATGATCTCATCACGTTTTTAGCTTATATTAATTTAATGATTTTGCCTCTAAGTCAGTAAACAAATTCCTCCCAACAATATTAGCACTAGATGGATTACTATGCAGATTAAGGTTTACCTGCATGAGCAGGAGCAGCAGCCGCCATTACCGCCATTACCCGCGAGAGGAGTGTGACCGCGAAATGAGTGTGACGTGCAGTCAGTGTTGCCAACCGTCCGTTAATTTACGGACAGCACGTAAATTTAACCCCCTTTTTGGGGAGTACGTAAAGTCTGTGATGGGCATCAGCTGCCTGTTAAAAAGATGGCCGCGAGCCGACCATGCAACTGCACATGCGCCGTTCTGAAGCGGGCCGGGTTTGGGAAAGCTCGTATGCGTTCGGCCGAGCGGCGCATGCACAGTAACGTAATGGCGCCGCTCGGCACCATTTTTGAATAGACTATCAGCCAGGACGGGAGTGCTCGTGGGCTACAGTGCACTCGCAGTCGCCATAGTAGGAGGAGAGGACTCGGCCGAGCAGGGGTGAGGAGGAGGAGGGGGGATATGAAGTAAAAGGAGGACTGCGCTGGGATTGGGAGCCCGGAGGGTGAAGCGACCATGGCATGCAGGGGAGGGACAGAGACTGATGTGCTCTCTTTGTCCACCATCATATAACTTCTCCTCTACATCATCAGTGTGCTGTGTCCTCCTGTGCCCTTTTCACCTCTCCACAAGTCAGAGCTGCCCTGACCTGTGGAGAGGTGAAAGGGGCACAGAAGGAGGACACAGCATACTGATGATGTGGAGGAGAAGTTATATGATGGTGGACAGAGGAGGAGGCCACTGTGAGGGGGTGAGGAGGACCCTATCATATCCGCAGCCTCTGTCCCCCTCCTGTGTCATGTCGGCAGCCTCTGTCCCCCTCCTGTGTCATGTCGGCAGCCTCTGTCCCCCTCCTGTGTCATGTTGGCAGCCTCTGTCTCCCTCCTGTATCATGTCGGCAGCCTCTGTCCCCCTCCTGTGTCAGGAGTCGGCAGCCTCTGTCCCCCTCCTCTGTCATGACTCTGCAGCCTCTGTCCCCCTCCTGTGTCATGTCGGCAGCCTCTGTCCCCCTCCTGTGTCATGTCGGCAGCCTCTGTCCCCCTCCTGTGTCATGTCGGCAGCCTCTGTCCCCCTCCTGTTTCATGTCGGCAGCCTCTGTCCCCCTCCTGTGTCATGTCGGCAGCCTCTGTCCCCCTCCTGTGTCATGACTCTGCAGCCTCTGTCCCCCTCCTGTGTCATGACTCTGCAGCCTCTGTCCCCCTCCTGTGTCATGTCCGCAGCCTCTGTCCCCCTCCTGTGTCATGTCCGCAGCCTCTGTCCCTCTCCTGTGTCATGTCCGCAGCCTCTGCCCCCCTCCTGTGTCATGTCAGCAGCCTCTGTCCCACTCCTGTGTCATGTCCGCAGCCTCTGTCCACCTCCTGTGTCATGACTCTGCAGCCTCTGTCCACCTCCTGTATCGTGTCCGCAGCCTCTGACCATCTCCTGTCTTTTATCATGTCTGCAGTCTCTGAGGGGATCCTAGAAAGATGTCAAGAGTGGGAGCGCCGTGATGGGGGTTACGGGAAGAAACGGACGTGTGGACTGTGGATAGGAGGTCAGAGCCGCCAAGCTGGAGCCGTCTGATTGAGCCCCGCACGGTGCACCTGAGAGCAGGTCAGTGACAGCGCCGCCAGGCCAGTCTGAGGGGGGGGGGGGGGTCACTGATATAAGGAGTGGAGTAAATACAATAAAGTAAGGGGGCACTGATATAAAAGGTCTCCCCCCCTATATTAGTAACCCCCCCCTTACCTTAGTGTATTCACTCTGCGGAAGGTTGTCTCTATTCACCAGAGCCCCCCTCCACATCAGAGTTCCCCCTTGCATCATGATCTGCAGTGTCCCCCTTTACATAAGAGTTCCCTTGCACTGTAAGGGGGCATCCTGCAGACTTTTTTTTTTTTTTTTCTCCAAAAGGATGTTTATTGAAAAATATAGTAAGCAAAAGTTTACAAACAATTGCGCAAGGTGCATTATTAATTCCATAGAACATTGGAACATTTAGATAACTTTTAAGATAATAAACAAAAACACAAATAAAAAGCTGTAAATATACCTTAATTCTCTCCCGCACTCCCCAGACCCCTATATCCCCAGTGTATAATTAAACAAAACATGACGCCGTCGCCCCAACCAGACACTAAGTGCAGACAGTGTGTGAGACCCGCAAACCCCCCCCCCCCACCAAGCAGCCTACAGAAGCATTCTGTCCAGTACCAGTTCAAGCGGGGAGAGCCCCAGGGTATTCAACCAAGGAGCCCATAACTTTTTAAATTTCCCCTGGCAACCTCTGTGCTGATAGATGTATTTTTCTAAACGCAGGGTATATCCCATCTGAGTTATCCATTCACTCAATCTAGGAGGTTCTTCCGCTTTCCAATGGTGAAGAATGATTTTGCGGGCCTTAAAAAGGGCTCTACTGATGGCTGTTTTTGGGTTGTCTTCAAGTGGCAGACCATCCACAACACCCAGGATACAGACCCTAGGGTCCTGCGGAATCTACACCGAAAACACCTCCCCTATGGTTTTAAGGACCCCCCTCCAGTAAAGGTGCAACTTGGGGCATTGTCACAGCAAATGGATAAGGTCCCCGTGATCCCTAGCACATCTCGGGCAGCTGTCCTCCACTCCCAGACCCATCCTGTGTAATCTCGCAGGTGTAAAGTGTACTCTCAGTAATATGTACAATTGTGACAGGCGTTGGGCAACATTAAGCGAACTTCCCTGTACTGCTAACAAAGCCTCCTCCCACTGACCCTCCTCAAATAGACCAACATCCCTTTCCCACGATGCTATCACCCCCGCAAGAAAGCCCGGCAAAAAAGAGGATAGTAGCATGGCATATGTTCTAGAGATGAAACCCTTGAGACTGGGCACACCCATCATAGAGGGAAAGATCGGGGCTTGGGACAGAATCCATGGGTTGTTTCCAGCCTGGGCCCTAACAGCATGACTCAACTGTAAGTAATAAAAGTGCATAGACCCAGGCAACCCAAATTGCTCTTGCAACTCCTCAAAGGGCAGCAAACAGCCATTGGAAAAGATGTGGACCAAATGGGTGACTCCAAACCTCCTCCAACGCTCCGCACATGTCAAAAGAAGCAGTTCCCCATAATACCGGTTGTTCCAGATCGGGCTATGACCCGTGAAACCCTCAACCTCTTGTAATTGACGTGTTTTATTCCAAATTTTTTGGATCAAGGCATAGGTGGGGAAGAGCCTGTTCGACTTGGCAAATTGCAATGCTTCAAGGCCTGTAACTACACTTCCTGCTCCTGTGGTGTGCAGCAACAGAGCAACTGTCGGGTCCCCCACCCTCCCCTCCATGACCGGCTTCTCCACTAGGGCTCTAGCGACGTGCTGCAATTGCGCAGCCAAATAATATAACCATGGATTTGGGAGGGCCAGGCCCCCCTCCTCCTTGGATCTCTGCAACTGCTCCAATTTGATTCTAGGGGGTTTGTTAAGCCAGAGAAAAGCTTGAAATAATGAATTAATGATTCTGAAAAATTTCAACGGGACCACAATGGGAGTGTTATGTAGAATGTACAAAAGTTGTGGCATAAAAATCATTTTAATAAGGTTGGCCCTGCCTGCCATGGACATTTTCATTTTAGACCATATTTTGGATTTATCCCTAATCCTAGTTAAGAGGGGCGATAGATTAAGAGAAATGTACTCACTAAGTTGTGGAGTGACCCATATACCCAAATATTTAAATTGCCGTGAGACTGGAATATTTTGCAGCATGGGTCCCTGATCCCCAGGGGAGTCCAATAGCATCACTGAGGATTTTGTCCAGTTAATTACCAGGCCAGAAAATGAACCAAAGTCCCGAACCACCGCCATAGCCTCTCTCAGGGACCCCCTCGTATCCCCCAGTAGCAACATAGTATCGTCCGCATAAAGCATGATTTTTTCATGCGTCTGGCCATACTTGAACCCAGATATTAAGGGGTTAGAACGTATAAGAGCAGCCATTGGTTCTATGGCGATGGAAAAAAGTAATGGGGACAGGGGACACCCCTGCGCGTCCCCCTATGAAGAGCGAACGAAGGAGAGACCCTGCCCGCTTCCCTGATGACAGCCGAGGGGGAGTCATATAGAAGCTGCACCCAAGAGAGGTATACTGGTCCAAAACCAAACTTTTTCAACGTTTCCCATAGATATTGCCACTCGATGCTATCGAATGCTTTATGAGCATCAAGGAACAGCAATGCCCTATCTCCAGTATTATCCGCAGGAGACTGCATGTTAAGAAACTGTCTCCGAAGGTTAATAGCTGTGGACCTTTCCGGTATAAAGCCGGATTGGTCCGGGTGTATTATGGATGCAATTACCCTATTCAGTCTTGTGGCCAATACCTTAGCAAGGATTTTAATATCAGTCTGCAGTAGCGATATCGGCCTATACGAGCCCGGGTCTAATGAGTCCTTCCCTGGTTTGAGCTGGAGAACTATGCTGGCTTGTCTCATAGATTCGGGTAAACGTTGTGATTCCCTGGCCATATTTAGGGTGCGTAGCAGTTGTGGCAAAATCTTCTCCCCATACTGTTTATATACCTCTATCGGGATGCCATCATCTCCGGGCGCCTTGGAGTTGGGAAAGGAGTTGGTGGCTGTAAGCATTTCCTCCACTGTGATGGGAGCTTCCAGAGATTCCGCCTGGGACTCCGTCAAACATGGTAGTTCTATTCCCCGCAGAAAATCCCGAACCTCCTCTATCGTATGGGTCTGTTTAGATCTATATAGATCCGAGTAGAAGTCCCCCAATTCCCACATGACAAGATCTGGGGTGTTAACCATCCTCCCCGATGTATTGCATAATGCCCCGATGGATGGAGATGACTGCTGCGATCTAACCAATTTAGCCAGGAGTTTGCCTGTCTGTTCCCCCTCCTCTTAAAAAGCTAGTTTAGTAAAAAATCTTTTTTTAGCAGCTTTAGAGGCATCCATTCTATTTAGTGTGTCCTGTGCTGATATCCAAGCCTCACGAGAGCCCTCCCCGGAGTTGGCAATGTACTCCGCCTCCAAGTGCCCAACCATTCGAGCGGCCTGCTCTCTCTGTTCTGAGGTACTGCGCTTAATGACATTGACTTCAGATATAAAGACCCCCCTCAGGAAAGCTTTAAAAGCATCCCAAGAGACGTTCAAATCAGGGTGGCCGGCATGTCTCTGCCAGTATTGCGCAATATCAGCCTCTATTTTAGTGTGGGAAGGGAAGAGATTCAGCCAGAAAGCGTTCAGCTTCCATGGCGCTCTTTGTAAGGTAGATTCTGGCCTAACCTTCAGGTGCACCAGTAGGGGAGAGTGATCTGAGATGCTCCTGGGTAGATACCACACCTTATCAATATACTGGGACGCCTCTGTTGAGCACAGACACAGGTCAATTCTGGATAAAGACATATGCGTCTTTGAAAAGCAGGAAAACTGCCTCTCCAGGGGGTTCCTATTTCTCCAGGGATCCATCCACCCCACCTCCTCCATAAACCTAGCCAGGGCTGGCTTGTTACTCCCTGGTCCACCCGATGGTGTAGGGTGCCTATCCAATTTCAGGTCTGTAATGCCATTCAGGTCCCCTGTCAAAATCAGGGGTACCCCCGGATTACACAGCTGAAATGCCAGCAAGGCACGCAAAATCAGCGTGTTAAATGGTGGTGGGACATACACTGCTGCAAGAATAAACGTCAGTTGGTAAAGTCTACAATGCAAAAACACATATATCCCCTCCTGGTCAATCCTTGAATCAAGCAATTGGAAGTCCAGTGACTTATGTATCGGGACACTCACACCCCGAGAGTACGAGATATGAGTGGAGTGACATGCCCAGCCCACCCAAGCATACCCCACCCATGACAATGTATCAGGAGTCAAATGAGTTTCGTGGAGAACACACACTGCCAGGAAATGTTTTCTGATGGAAGTGAACACCATGGTGCGCTTAAGTGGATCACTCAAGCCCTTAATGTTCCAAGACACTAAAGGTACACTAATCATCATGTAACCATATAATAGTAAATGCAACAGTGTAATTGTGCGGATAGGGTTGTCCACCAGCCAAACTCGGCATACAGTGGGCCTCCGCAGCCGCCACTCAAAAACAAACAGATATCACAGAATTTTATACCCCCCCCTCCACCCAACAACCAGTGTCTTTCTCCTGCCCCCTCCACCGAGGTGCGACAGGTGCCGTGTCAGTACTTGGGTAAAAAAAGTGGGAAGGGGGGGGGATCGACTGGGGT
Organism: Rana muscosa; assembly: GCA_029206835.1. Lineage (NCBI taxonomy): Eukaryota > Metazoa > Chordata > Amphibia > Anura > Ranidae > Rana > Rana muscosa. The sequence continues at coordinate 444,405,330 of CM055116.1, forward strand.
GAAAAGACTGTCAAGCAAAGAGGAACTCCGGGTGGGGGAAGGGACCATCCAGCGCACACCAGGAAAGGCCTGCACAGCCAGCGTAGCTCCTGCAATGTACCGGAGTAAAAAAACAAGGGGAGGGGGGCGGGGAGGGGGGCGGGGAAGGGTGCAACAAAGTCATTTGTCCGCCTGTGACAACAGGGCCTCCAGAGTGGGAGAGAAAAAAAAAAAATGAGAAAAAAAAAAAAAAAACAACCCATCAACTGTAATGGAAAGTCCTGGGAGTGAACAGAAACACCATGGTGCGCTTAAGTGGATCAATCAAGCCCTTAATGTTCCAAGACACTAAAGGTACACTAATCATCATGTAACCATATAATAGTAAATGCAACAGTGTAATTGTGCGGATAGGGTTGTCCACCAGCCGAACTCGGCATACAGTGGGCCTCCGCAGCCGCCACTCAAAAACAAACAGATATCACAGAATTTTATACCCCCCCTCCACCCAACAACCAATGTCTTTCTCCTGCCCCCTCCACCGAGGTGCGACAGGTGCCGTGTCAGTACTTGGGTAAAAAAAGTGGGAAGGGGGGGGGATCGACTGGGATGAAAAGACTGTCAAGCAAAGAGGAACTCTGGGTGGGGGAAGGGACCATCCAGCGCACACCAGGAAAGGCCTGCACAGCCAGCGTAGCTCCTGCAATGTACCGGAGTAAAAAAACAAGGGGGAGGGGGGCGGGGAAGGGTGCAACAAAGTCATTTGTCCGCCTGTGACAACAGGGCCTCCAGAGTGGGAGAGAAAAAAAAAAATGAGAAAAAAAATAAAAAAACAACCCATCAACTATAATGGAAAGTCCTGGGAGTGAACAGAAACCCAGTGCGGGCTCAAATGCAACAGGCATACAGTGGCCCAAGTCTGATACCCCTCGGGGTATTCCAACGATAGTTCAAATTGCATGTAGATTTCTAATGCTCATTTCCTGGCAAAAACATAGGCATGTGTCTCCCAGTCGTGTGACCTTAAGGCTGCAACGCAGCCGGTTTCAAACTAAGGATACTTCAAGGGTGTACCCCACCGCAGGGGTCAGTCCGCATCCGCAGCAGGCCCACCTGCCTGGTGGAAGAGATGATCATTCGTGTCAAGCCAAGCCGAGGCTTCCGCTGCAGAATCAAAAAACTGTACCCTGTCCCCTGCTACTATTCGGAGTTTGGCAGGATATAACATTTCATAGTTGGCCCTCAGGCGCTGTAGTCGCTTCTTCACCTCCCCAAATTTAGCCCTGCGTCTCTGCACCTCCGCCGAGAAATCTGGGTAGAAGGATACTCTCACTCCATTAAACTGGATGTTGCGTTTATCTCTAGCCAGTCGCAGGATAACCTCCTTGTCTTTAAAGTTAAGGAGTTTGGCAAGCATGGTACGGGGCGGATTTCCTGGAGGCAATGGTCTAGGTGGCACCCTGTGTGCTCGTTCTACAGAGTAGAAGGGGGTAAAGACATCTTTGCCAAATCTAGCAGCCAGCTCTCCACAAACGCAGTGGGGTCTCTGCCTTCCGTTTTTTCCGGGAGACCCACTATGCGGACATTGCTCCTTCTCAAACGGTTCTCAATGTCCTCATTTCTAAGTTCATTGGCAGTAGCAATCCTGGCAGTGACCTGCATATCTCTGATTAGGGGGGCCATCCTGTCTTCCACTTCACTGACCCGACCCTCCACCGCAGGGGTGCGTTCCCTGATCTTCTGGATATCATGGCGGATCAGTCCCACCTCCTCCTTCAGCCCTCCAAAGTGCACCTGCAGGGTTTCCACTGAGGCCGTGCATTTATTTACAGCTCTAAGGATTTCTGCCAGGGTAGGTTGTTCAATGTCCCCCTCCCCCTCCTCCTCCTCCTCTGCCATGTCTGGTGAGGGCTGGTCTGAGGCCTGCTGCAGTGACTGCATGTGTGCTGTGTACGGAGGATGGCTGGAGTAGCTTCCAGGCCCTCTTCAGCAGAAAGCCCCCCACACTGTTCAGTTTTTGTGTGTAATACACCATGTCTTTAGGGCCGACTTTCCCCTGTGCTTTGGGGGTTTTGGGTGCTTGCTTACCCGAATCCTTCTTGTCCCCTCGTGGACGCTGCAGCATTTTGGCTGTCATGCATCTCGTCCCCCTTCTGCTGCTTACGTGTCAGCATGCCGGTTTTAAAAGCTGGCGGTGGGTTCGGGACATGCCTGGGTCTTTCAGGGTACTGCTGGTGGGTTCCGATGCCGGTTTCAGTCACTGGTTCAGCCGGGAGAAGGATCACTGGAGGATTCACTCAGGGAGCTCTGTGAGACACGTCCGCTCACATGCCGCTCTTGGCCACGCCCCCATCCTGCAGACTTTGATGTAAGGGGGAACTCTGTGCAGGCTGGGTTATAGTATCCTGACCTTCATGTAAATTGAGAAATATGTTTTTTTACTTTTGTGTAACTTAAACACATTGATAATAGCATTAGCTATGTGTTTATAGTTCAAATATTGATATTTGCACTGTTTAGCACAAAAAACAGTAATTTTAGGTACTTGGTGTCGTTCGTAAATTTTGTCGTCCTGCCAGTAAATTTCTCTTCGGGGGGTTGGCAACACTGCGCGCAGTCGACGTAATCGATTACGTCGACACGACGTTGCAGCACTGGCGGACATACTGCACGAGATTACCAGAGACTGTGACATACTGCATTAGATTACCAGAGACTGTGACTTACTGCATGAGATTATGAGAGACTGTGACTTACTTCATGAGATTACCAGAGACTGTGACTTACTGCATGAGATTACCAGAGACTGTGACTTACTGCATGAGATTACCAGAGACTGTGACTTACTGCATGAGATTACCAGAGACTACGGACATACTGCATGAGATTACCAGACTGAGGACATACTGCACGACATTACCAGAGACTGCAGACATACTGCACGACATTACCAGAGACTGCGGACATACTGCATGAGATTACCAGAGACTGCGGATATACTGGATGAGATTACCAGAGACTGTGACTTACTGCATGAGATTACCCGTGATTCTGTGAATTGGGGCCCCGATGACAGTTTTGCAGAGTGCCCAGAGGACACAGGAGGCTGTATTCGCGCGCAAGCCAGCACAGAGGGGGCAGGGCCGGGAGCTCCACTGACACAATGACCCCGCCCCATGTAGCCTGTATGCTCGGAACAAAGCGGCTGTAGTTAGAGCAGTGATCAGAGTGGGCATGTCAGTGGAGCTCCCGGCCCTGCCCCCGGACCTCTGTATTCCCTAGCCAGTATAGAGGGGGCGGGGGCGGGAGCTTTACTGACGCGCCCACTCCGATCACTGCTCTAACTACAGCCGCTCTGTTCCGAGCATACAGGCTACATGGGGCGGGGTCATCGCGTCAGTGGAGCTCCTGACCCCGCCCCTCACTGCTGGCTAGATCGGGAATACAGCCTCCTGTGTCCTCTGTGCACTCTGCAAAGCCGTCATCGGGGCCCTAATTCACGGGTAGCGCGGGGCCCCTAAAGTGCCCCGTTTGCCCTGCGCTAAAGACGGCCCTAAATGTATGGTATATGTGTTGCGCTGTGCTGTTGTGTGCTAGGCTGTACTGTACAATACAATGCAATTCACAATAAATGGCACTAGACCTAGAGCAGGTATATTGTCATGTGTTGTGGTAACACACATTGCCACAACATACAAATATGAATGGGCTCTCGGTTACTTATCCCTAATTATGGATACTAATGGAAGTCTGACATTTAAAGCTGATCAGCAATTGTAACAATGAATAAGAGTCAAAAGCATCCATTTCAGTGTGAAACAAGTCAGTTGTGATTGTGAATGATATAACACTTATGACAAGCAGTGTATGCCTTCTTCTTTGCCTAGGTCCGCAATGTCCTCCATTCCACAGCCCTGCTTGACTGCAAAGCAGCGCTGCGACCTAGGCAGCTTTCTCTGTCACCAGAGTATATTCAACAGATAGTCAGTGTTTTATTAAAGTGGTTGTAAGCCCACTTTTTCAACTTGCACCTACAGGTAAGCCTAGATTAAGGCTTACCTGTAGGTGCAAGAAATATCTCCTAAACCTACACGGTTTAGGAGATATTTACTAAAAATGACAGGCGCCGCTGTCTACGGCGCATGCGCGCCGTAGACAACGGCACATTCATGGGGTTAATCCCATTCACAAAATCGGCTACTTCCCAGCAATCGCTGGGCGTAGCCGAATGTGACATCTCTCACGCGCATGCGCAGAGTGACGTCTCCGCCGCTCCGGCCAATCACAGCGCCGGAGCGGCGCTGTGATTGGCTGGTGCGGCGATACCCGGAAGTAACCTTCCGGCTATCGCCGAAGCGATGGATGCGGCTGAAGAGGGAGACGAGGACGGCTTCGGGGGCCCCGACCTAAGGTAAGTGATGCATAATGAGCTATTATGCTAGTCATATTAGCTCATTATGCCTTTCTCTTCCAGGTTGTTATAAAAAAAAAAATTTTTTTGCCGGGTTTACAACCACTTTAAAGCATGATATAGCCAGATCCACAGCAGGAACCTCCCACTTCCTAAGGCTTAACAAATGAACACTGGTCTTGAAAAGCATTTGTGGGAAGTAAATAGTCTATCTGGAGTATTCCAGTCTCCGTACAGAGCAGGTTGAAGTACAGAGTGTACCGCAAAATATTTGATTGTCTTGTGGATTCCACACAGTTTGGTCAATCCAAAGCACAATGAGAGGTCACACCCACAAGAAAACTAAAGCTGGCCATACAAAGGTAAAATGTGTTTAAAAGCTTTCATTTTCAGAGCTTTCTTTCAATATTTCTAATTGTTAGGGGGTTAAATTAATGTTCGTTACACCCAAATTCGAAAGAGGCAGGATGGAAACAAACACATTTTTAACATTATATGTGGTACCAATTTTCTAAATTCCAAAATCAGTTGTTAAAAGCAGTCTAACTTTTTTTTTCTCTATTCTTTATTTTATTTTGTTTTTTTTCAGGTTATACAAGCATACAAAAATATATATAAAACAATCCTATGAAACCTGTTGTCAGGTCACATGTGAAGGTAGTGAACCCGATGGCTGACTGCTGCGGATGGGATACTGGGTGGTTGTGGAAAGCGGGACCAGTGGAGCACAATAGGGATCCACAGGAAGCTAGAGCCAAGATTCCCCAGAGCACGGAGTCTAAGACCCAGCAGGTTTTCACCAGAGCCTCTAGTGGTGAGGATGTTACGCTGCAGCTGGGTCCAGGTCGCGACCCCTAGAGTCCCCTAGCTCACGCTCTGTAGGGTAAGGAGGATAGAGGGGAAGCAGCAGCACAGGATACAAGAATAGTGAGGGGAAAAGCCAAGGTCAGGGCAACAAGCAGACAAGGATGAACGAAAGGACAAGCCGAAGGTCAAGGTCACAAGCAGACAGGGATAGTCGGGAACAAGCCAATATCATAACACAGAGACAGACGTAGCACACGGCAGGCAGGAACCCAAACACACAATGCTTAAACAAACAGGTTGATCAGCAAGGCAGACTTGCAGTGCACAGGTTAATATAGAGTTCTGTGATAGGGCCTGGGGTGGAGCCAGGCTGGGAGGAGAGATTATAAAAACAGCCAGGTGAGGAGAGTCTGGCCTCTAAGGCCAGGAAGGTAAGCTGATAGACAAACATTACTGCATATCCATGACAGTACCCTCCCTCTTATGGGCCCTCCCCCTCCCCCGCCTGGGCCCAGGCTTAAAGAGAAATCTCAGATGAAACCTCCTCAACAGACGAGGTGCAACGACCTCAGATGCAGTGATCCAAGACGCCTCCTCAGGACCAAAACCTCTCCAATGCGCAAGGTACTGAAGAATACCTCTGCAGAGCCGAGAATCCAGAACTTGTCTAACCTCGTACTTTAGATTATCCTCAGAGACCGGAACCGAGGTAGGGAGATGACGAGAAGATTTATTGAGGACCAAAGGCTCTCTAGGAATAAGCAAGGGCATGAGAGGATCAACAGGAATCTGAGGAGGGTCCCCCAGACCCTTAAAGATGAACTGGGCATCAAGCACAGGACCATCAGACTGGGCAGATGTCAGTGGAACCCTAAAGTCAGGTTGGTTAGAAGGTGACATGTCACAGGAGTCAAGATGAATAGCTGAAAGACAAGCAGAATGTCCTGAATAAGAAAAAGTAGGAGGCTCACTGGGCATGGGCTGGACTGGAATAACTAGTACAGAGGCAGAGTGAATAGCAGAGTCAGGTGTAGCGACTACCTGAATCACATCGCAAGGCGTAGCGACTGCAGAACTTGTAGACAAGCTAGCCTGGCTGTGCGTCCAAGGGTGATTAGGGACAGACAAATGTAAATGGTTATGCAAGCTGGAGCGAATGATCGGCTCAGGTTCACAGGGGGCAACCTTGGGTAGGCAGGACGAGGAACAGGAGGAACCCCAAGCCAGGATCTGTCCAGTAGTCCAGTTAACGTGTGGAGAATGGAGCCGTAACCATGGGAGACCCAAAATGATAAGAGTTGAGGCCTTAGGTAAGATAAGGAATGATATCCACTCCTGGTGGAGTTTCCCTACCGACATCTTAACAGGGAGGCTCTGGAAGCGGATAGGACCCCCTGGGAGAACAGTGCCATCAATCGCCAAGACCACCAAGGGCGTGGTGAGTGGCAAAAGGGTAAGTCTCATAGAAGATGCAATTTCCCAGTCCATGAAATTGCCAGCGGCTCCGGAATCCAGATATGCTGCGACTGAATGAGAAGAAGCAGAAACATGAAGGAACACAGAAAGAAGAAGACGAGAAGGTGAGGGTGAAATTTCTGGGTCCAATACTCCACTTTCCAGATGTATTGGACCCAAACGTTTTTCCGGACAAAGAGAGCAAGTGTCACGAAAATGACCTTTGCCCCCACAGTAGAGACACAGGCCTAGAGTTCTGCGCCTAGCACGTTCCTCTGGGGATAGCCTGGTCCGACCCAGCTGCATGGGTTCCTCAGCTGACAGGAGAAGCTCCATGGGTCGAAGAGAGGGGAGCTCAGGCTGACTAAGGACCAAGGAGTGCTGGCGTCGCTTTTCTAGGGTCCTTTCCTGAAAGCGAATATCGATCTGGTTACACAAGGAGATAACTCCGTCCAGATCAGTGGGAATGGTTCTTCCTGCTAATTCATTCATCCTTCACTCTATCAGAAAGGCCATGCAAAAAGGTTGCGACTAAGGCCTCATTTTTCCAGCTCAACTCAGCCGTCAGAATGTGGAAATGAAGAGCATACTGTCCCACAGAAGCAGACTCTTGGCGGAGACGTAAAAGGGCGATGGCCGCTGAAGAGACACGAGACAGTTCTTCGAAGATATTCCGAAAAAGTTTCAAGAAGTCAGACAGGCTAGAAACCACTGGATCATTCAGTTCCCACAAAGGGGCTGTCCAGGCTAAAGCTTCACCGGAGAGGAGGGAAATGATATAGGCTACCTTAGCCCGATCAGACAGGAAGTTTTGGGGCTGGAGCTCAAAATGAATCGTGCATTGGCTAAGGAACGGGCGGAGCTGGCAGTTGTAGTGAATGTGTGGCTGCGACTGCGACCGGAATAGGTGCAGCCGCTGATAGCGGTTGAGGTTGTAGAACCGGGGGTCCTAAGGAGGCCTGAACCTGTTCAAAACGGGAGGCCAAATCCTGAAGGAATCGTATGACCTGGGTCTGATTAGATTCCTGGGTCTCAAGTCTGCGGACTATGCCCTGCAATGGATCTTCTACGGGATGCGGCACATCAGCCGGGTCCACGGCTGATCAAACTGTCAGGTCACCTGTGACCAGATGACAGATGCACACCATTGGGAGTCAGGAGTGCACCACAAGGTAGTGAACCCTATGGCTGACTGCTGCGGATGGGATACTGGGTGGTTGTGGAAAGTGGGACCAATGGAGCACGACAGGGATCCACAGGAAGCTAGAGACAAGATTTCCCAGGGCGTGGAGTCTAAGACCCAGCAGGTTTTCACCAGAGCCTCTAGTGGTGAGGATGTTACGCTGCAGCTGGGTCCAGGTCGCGACCCCTAGAGTCCCCTAGCTCACGCTCTGTAGTGTAAGGAGGATAGAGGGGAAGCAGCAGCACAGGATACAAGAATAGTGAGGGGAAAAGCCAAGGTCAGGGCAACAAGCAGACAAGGATAAACAAAGGACAAGCCAAAGGTCAAGGTCACAAGCAGACAGGGATAGTCGGGAACAAGCCAATATCGTAACACAGAGACAGACATAGCACACGGCAGGCAGGAACCCAAACACACAATGCTTAAACAAACACGTTGATCAGCAAGGCAGACTTGCCGTGCACAGGTTAATATAGAGTTCTGTGATAGGGCCTGGGGTGGAGCCAGGCTGGGAGGAGAGATTATAAAAGCAGCCAGGTGAGGAGAGTCTGGCCTCTAAGGTGAACACATGAGGAGGAAGGTAAGCTGACAGACAAACATTACTGCATATCCATGACACCTGTTTACCTCCCTTGTGCAAATCCCCTGCTCTCATTTCAACCCCACCCACCCTCGGCCACCCTCCCTCGTACCTCTTTACCTAATACTAGGGTTGAGCGAACCTGAACTGTAAAGTTCGGGTTTGTACCGGACTTTTGGGTTTTTGGTACCCGGACCCGAACCCGAACAATTTACTGTATGTTCGGGTTCGGGTTCGAGTTCGGTGTTCGGCAATGTAATGGCGCATTTTAAAAAGCTGCAGGGCCGCCAATCAACATTTGTTTAACTCGTGTGCCCTTAGAAGCCATCACAGCCATGCCTACTAATGGCATGGCTGTGATTGGCCAGTGCAGCATGTGACCCAGCCTCTATATAAGCTAGAGGCACATAGCACAGCACGTCACTCTGCTTTAGTGTAGGGAAAGGTTGCTGCTGCTGCTTTGAGGGAGAGAATTAGATAGGAGTCCTGATTCAGAAATCAAATTACTCAGCGATCTACCTTGATTTTGTTGTGTGGGTGCAGTGCACAATCTTTTTACCCTGCCCTGAGCCCAGTGCCAGAGAAAAGATAACTTTTATCCATCTGTTAGTTAGGTTGGCGTCGGCGGGCATTTTATGCAAGCTAAGTGCACCAGCACTGCATATGTTACTGTGAGATACACCCTTTAGATACTGTTGCTCTATTCTGCTATTCTAAAAACACCCATTTAGGGCAAAAAATATATATTTTGCTGCGTTTCCTGCATATCTGTGTAGCGGGTGTTTGAATTTATGTGAGGACTCTGGTGGTGTGGGGTTCCTTGGGGCCTACAGGTGGCGTTGTTGCCTTGGGCCGGAGCTGAACTCACACCGCAAACTGTGCCTTTTTGTCCTCCCCTGGAGCTGGTACAGTGGGGAGGGGAACCCGCTGTGACGCAAAGGGAGAGGTCATAAAAGGGGCGGATGCCCTGACCTTAGGGGCAGAGAGTTGGAGGACGCGGCCGTGCTCAGGCACCTTCAGCTTGGGTGCTGGCGTTCCGGTGTTCCGAGCCTAGGCGCCCTTGGCCTAGCCGGAGCGGAGATGGAGTCCATCTCAGGCACCTTTAGCCTGGGGTGAGGTACTATGGCGGATGCCTGGGGCTCTGTACCTTCGACTGAGTTCCACGAGGGTGGAGGAATCCGAGGGGACCCTAACTCCTTGGGTGCCTGTGTCTGAGTTCGTGAGGACTGGTGCGCAGTAACTTCTCCGAAGAGCCCGGCGCGGCAACGCTGGTGACGGAGAGGCCTCCATTTCTGCCTTGGACGGATTTCTTCCTCTGACAGGGGCAAAGTGAGCGAAGGTAATTCACGTTCTATATTACCTAGTCAGTGGCAGTGACTATTCACCACTGGTGACAGCACAGTGGGCAGCAGCAAGAAGGGAAAGGATTGTGCCTCGATCTGTCCCCATTTTCCAAAAGAGAAAGATTGTTTTATTGCTTGGCAAGATGAATAAAACTGAGTTGTACCTATTCACTGTGTGGAACTTGGGTTACTAAAGCAAAGGAGTCAGGGACGAAGGACTGGACTTGACTCTAGGACACCTACACAAAAGCCCAATCTTCTGGCCTTCACCTCTTAGTTACGGAGGACATGGGCCGTGGTGTGTCTTATCCCTCTCTCCCAGGTACCCCTAGACAACAGCCATATAACCGATAAAGAAAGGGAGAGGGGTGAGGCCGCTACATCTGTATTTAGTGAGGTACACACTTTAGATACTGTTGTTTTATTCTGCTATTCAAAAAATAATAATTTAGGACAAAAAAAAATTTTGGCAGCGTTTTCTGCATATCTATACGTGTGAGATACACACTTTAGATACTGTTCTCCTATTCTGCTATTCAAAAAAAAAATAATTTAGGGCAAAACATTTTTTTTGGTGCGTTTTCTGCATATCTGTACCTGTGAGATACACCCTTTAGATACTGTTGCTCTATTCTGCTATTCAAAAAAAAACACATTTAGGGGAAAAATCTTAAATTGCAGCCTAGTCTGTATCTGTAAAAAAAACACATTTAGGGCAAAAAAAATAATTTGCAGCGTTTCCTGCATATCTGTACGTGTGAGATACACACTTTAGATACTGTTGCTCTATTTTGCTATTCAAAAAAACACATTTAGGTGAAAAATCTTTAATTGCGGCCTAGACGTGGTCGATCTGTGCCAGCTACACGCACAAGTGAAACACCTTCCTCAGGTGCGAGTGGGCGACAGAGCCTGCAGCGGTATTTGGTCGGGCCTAATGCGGCTCTACGAATGTTGAGGCCAGGACAAGTACAGGCGATAGTAGATTGGGTTGCTGACAGTGCCTCCAGTTCCTTCACATTGTCTCCCACCCATGTTATTTTAAGTTATTTCCCTATCCACGTTTGTTTGCAGAGCACTTGCCATGCTCATAACAACATTTTGCTGCCGTTTGCAGCCCTCTAGCCCTTTCCATTACTTTTTTAGAGCCATTTTAGTCCTCAAAAGTTCGGGTCCCCATTGACTTCAATGGGGTTCGGGTTCAAGTTCGGGTCCCGAACTTGAACTTTTTTGTGAAGTTCGGCCGAACCCATCGAACCCGAACATCCAGGTGTCCGCTCAACTCTACTTAATACCCTTTATCTTTTCACATATTTCTCATTGCTCATTTTACTCCTGCTGCAGATGGGTTCCCTCAGTTTAACCACCTCGCGCCCACCGTACGATTATGTACGGCCGCAAGGTGGCTCTACAATGCCGGGAGGCTGTCTTTTTACGGCCTCCGCTCCTCCGGCCACTGTGTAAACACAGAGATCCACATCCTGTCAGGGAGAGGAGACCGATGCTGTGTCCCTTGTACATAGGGACACAGATCGGTCACCTCCCCCAGTCAGTCCCCTCCCCCCACAGTAGTAATCACTCCCAGGGTACACATTTAACCCCTTCCTCGCCCCCTAGTGTTAACCCCTTCCCTGTCAGTCACATTTATACAGTAATCAGTGCATATTTATAGCACTGTTCGCTGTATAAATGTGAATGGTCCCAAAATAGTGTCAAAAGTGTCCGCTGTGTCCGCCATAATGTCGCAGTCACGAAAAAAATCACTGATTGCCGCCATTACGAGTAAGACATTTTTTTTTTATAAAAATGCCATAAAACTACCCCAGATTTTGTAAACGCTATAACTTTTGCGCAAACCAATCAATAAACGCCGATTGAGATTTTTTTTTACCAAAAATATGTAGAAGAATACGTATCGGCCTAAACTGAGGAAAAAAATAATAAAAAAAAAAAAATTGGAATATTTATTATAGCAAAAATCAAAAAAAAGGGATTTTTATAACAGCTTACCTGTAAAATCATTTTCTTGGAGTACATCACGGGACACAGAGCGACTTAGTCATTACTAATGGGTTATATAGATACCTTCAGGTGCTGGCACTGGCAACTTCCAAAACCGGAAGTACCCTCCCCTATATAAGCCCCTCCCATCCGGGAGCACCTCAGTTTTGTAGCAAAGCAATAAGTGTCCCAAAAAGCGGGGTGGGAGCTCTGTGTCCCGTGATGTACTCCAAGAAAAGGATTTTACAGGTAAGCTGTTATAAAAATCCCTTTTTCTTTTTCGTACATCACGGGACACAGAGCGACTTAGTCATTACTAATGGGACGTCTCAAAGCAATGCCAAATGAGGGGAGGGATACACTATACATAAGCTGGGCGCCATCAGGCATGAGGATCTTTTGCGGCCTGCAACACACTGCGCCCAAAGGCGACATCCTCCTGACTTCTAACGTCTACCTGGTAGAATCTAGTAAACGTGTGTACTGAAGACCATGTTGCGGCCTTACAGACTTGAGCCAGGGAGGCCTGGTGATGCACTGCCCATGAAGTTCCAACTGCTCTTGTGGAGTGCGCCCTAACTTTGAACGGAGGCGGTCTCCTTCTCAAGCCATAGGCTTGTATTATGACCTGTCGAATCCACTTGGCTAAAGTAGATTTTGATGCTGCCTGACCCTTTCTGGGGCCTTCCGGCAGAACAAACAAAGTATCTGTTCTACGAATCTGAGCAGTGGCTTTTAGATAAGCTTTAACTGCTCTTACTACATCCAAAGAATGCAATAACTTTTCCTCTACCGAACTAGGTTTGGGGAAAAAGGAAGGAAGAACCACATCTTGGTTCAAATGAAACCTCGATACCACCTTAGGAAGAAAGGCTGGATGAGGACGTAATACTACTCTGTCCTTATGGACAACCAGATATGGCTCCTTACAGGACAAGGCGGCTAATTCCGATACTCTTTTAGCCAAACAAATGGCTACTAAGAAAATCAATTTCCTGGTGAGAAGAACCAAGGAAATGTGCTGCAATGGTTCAAATGGTTGTTTCTGTAGAACCGACAGAACCAGGTTTAAGTCCCATGGACATATGGGAATACTAACCGGAGGGCTAATACGCATCACTCCTTGTATGAAAGCTTTGACTAGTGAATGCGAAGCCAAGGGCCTTTGAAAAAATATTGACAAGGCCGAAATCTGACCCTTGATAGTACTCAAGGCAAGCTTCCTATCCACAGCCCACTGTAGGAAGTCCAGAATCCTACCTATTACGTACTTACGTGGATGCCATTTCTTGGCCTCACACCACGCGATGTACGCCTTCCAGATTCTATAGTAGATCTGCCTGGATACCGGCTTCCTGGCATTGATCATGGTAGATACCACAGGATTAGAGAGACCTCTCTTTTTTAGAATGTGGGCTTCAATAGCCAGGCCGTCAAACCTAGGGCTGGTAAGGAAGGGTGGTATATCGGTCCTTGCGAAAGCAGGTCCGGACGATGTGGGAGGGTCCAAGGACTTCTCACTGACATTTTTACAATCTCCGCGTACCATGCCCTTCGGGGCCACGCTGGAGCCACCAGAATCACTGGTTTCCTTTCTACCCGGATTCTGCGGATTAATCGTGGTAACAATTGTGGCGGTGGGAATGCATATATCAGCTTGAACTGATCCCAAGGGAACACTAGGGCATCCGAGCCGCAAGCTAGGGGATCCCTTGTGCGAGACACAAATCTGTCCACCTTTGCGTTGAATCTGGATGCTAGCAGATCTACATCCGGTGTTCCCCACCGCTGGCATATTGCCTGGAAAACCTCGGGGTGAAGAGACCATTCCCCCGGGCATAATTGCTGGCGACTTAAAAAGTCCGCTCTCCAATTTTCCACTCCTGGGATGAAAACCGCGGATATGGCTGGGACATATCTTTCTGCCCATTCCAGGATGCAATTCGCTTCCCTCTGGGCTGCACGACTCCTGGTGCCACCCTGGTGATTGATATATGCCACTGCTGTGGCATTGTCTGATTGAATTCTGACAGGGGACCCTTGGAGTTTGGATGTCCATGCTACTAGGGCATACCGGGCTGCTCGTATCTCTAAGAGATTGATGGGCAGGGCCTTCTCTGCTTCTGACCACTTGCCCTGGAGAGACCATTGCTCCAGTACTGCCCCCCAGCCTATGAGGCTGGCATCTGTAGTGACCACCTTCCAAGAAACCGGACTGAAGGGTTTCCCTTTTTCCAGATTCTGGGGCACCAACCACCAATGGAGGCTCTTGCGAACGGAAGGGGACAGGGACATTGGTAAGTCTAAAACCTGAACTTTTTTGTTCCAGGCTGACAGTATGGCCCTCTGCAAGTTCCTTGAATGGAATTGACCGTAGGGTACTGCTTCGAATGAAGCCACCATTTTTCCCAGCAGCCTCATGCACAGGCGTATGGATGGTTTTCTTTTTGTACCCACTAAGTGGGTCAAATCTTTCAAAGACGACACCTTCTCTGGAGGTAAGAAAATCTTTCTCTGATTTGAATCCAGCCTTAGCCCCAAGTATTCCAGACTTTTGACTGGTCTTAGAGCTGACTTGTCTCGGTTGATAATCCAACCGTGATATTCCAGATACTTGATTGTCTCGTGAATAGCTACTTCCAGTTTTTCCACTGAGTGGTCTATTAGTAGCAGGTCGTCTAAATGTGCCATTATCGTTACACCCCGTGTTCTTAGATTGGCCAATAGTGGGGCCAGAATTTTTGTGAACACTCGTGGTGCTGTGGCCAGACCGAAAGGTAAGGCTCTGAACTGAAAATGGCGCCCTTCTACTACAAAGCGTAGAAATTTCTGGTGGGCCGGAAAGATGGGAATATGCAGATAAGCATCCTTTATGTCGATCGAGGCTAACCATTCCTGCCCTTGTAGGGCGGTGGCCACCGATCGGATCGACTCCATCCGAAAAGTCCTGATATGTAGGAACTTGTTTAGCCCTTTTAGATTTAATATGGGCCTCACGTCCCCATTTGGTTTGGGGACTGTAAAAAGGTTCGAGTAAAACCCGAACCCGCTTTCTTCCAAGGGAACCTTCATGATTACACCTTGGAGCAATAGTTGTTCTAGTGCCAGAAGGAGGGATCCTCTCTTCTGGGGATCGCTTGGCACATTTGACCTCATAAAATGGGCAGGAGGAGTGTCTTTTAACTCCAGCTTGTATCCCAGACTTACTGCGGAGATCACCCATCTGTCTCTGATGGTGTCCCGCCAGGTCTCTGTGAACAACTGAAGTCTTCCCCCCACCCGATTGAGTGGGGGCAACCCTTCATGACTTGGGGGGAGGTTTTGTACCTCTCTTGACCCAGGGTTTCTTGTTACCCTGTGATTGTCCCTGATTTCTGCCCCCTGAATTTGACCGCGGAGGCCGTCGGAACTGTTTCACAGCCGATGTGCCAGGGACTGGAGAAGTAGGCCTCTTAAAAGAAGGACTTCTACTCTTGTTCTTAACCGGCAAGAGTGTACTTTTACCGGCAGAAATTTTTTGGATATACTTGTCCAGATCTTCTCCAAATAAGCGTTCTCCATGAAATGGGAAGCTAATCAGCAATTTCTTACAGGGAGCTTCAGCAGACCAGTTTTTGAGCCATAGAAGCCTACGCATATGTACTACAGACAGCGTAAAGCGGGAGGCCTGTTGGATTGTATCCTTTATGGCGTCCACCGCAAAACACAAGGCTCTAGGTAGGTCAGCTAGGGCAAGAGCCTGCTGATCTGGTAAGTCACTTAAGACTTGTTTCAACTGATCTTTCACTGCTTGGCAGACTCCAATCGCTGCTACTGCAGGTTGTGTCACCATGCTTGCTGTAGAGAAAGCAGATTTTAGTAAAGACTCCAATTTTTTATCTATTGGGTCTTTGAACATTGGAACATTATCTACTGGACATGTCAGTGATTTATTCACACAAGAGATGGCTGCATCCACTGTAGGGACCCTCCATTTTTTTATGAACTTATCCTCCATGGGATAGATCACTGGAAATCTCTTGGGGGGAGTAAATATTTTATCAGGATGCTCCCAATCCTGGTAAATAAGCCCTTCCAATAAAGGGTGGATTGGGAAGGAACAGACAGCCTGGGGAGCTTTCAGCGACCCCAGCGAGGAAACCGTAGTGGTTGATGGTTCCGCCAGAGGCATTTTAAATGCTGATCGGACCATGTTAGTCAGAGACTGAACCCATAATCTTTCAGCCTGAGATGCTGAGAAAGGTTCTTCCACTGTTGATTCCTCTATAACCGAATCAACCTCATCCTGATCCCCTTCAGGTAGGTCGATCTCTGTGTGGGGCTGTTCCTCCACTAACAGGCACTCTGAAGGAGGAGACGGAGATCGGACGCGCTTTCCCTGTGACAGGGAAGCAGCGATCAATGCTGTTAATCTTTCTTCCAATCCTCCCAGAGTTGAGGAAAAAACCTCCTCTGTTATATATAAAGGAGCAGGTGGACTGGGGACAGCCTCAGCACCAGGTACTCCTGCGGGGTTCCTACGGCTACTGACCTCTGAATTTTCAGGGGAGATTGGTGCAGTACAAGCATGCCCAAAATCCTCAGAGCCCGATGGAGACCCCTTTGGCTTCCTGGAAGACTTATTTCCGGAGCGTCTGAACGACATATCCTTTAAGCACAAAGCTGAGGTATTCCCGTCGTCATACACCACTTTTGCTGGTAATAGTCTAACACAGTTGCTGCTATATACCAGCTGGTGTCCACTAAAGTGTCTTTCTATGGGGATGCTTGCATCAACCGCCTCTGTGTGCCACCGTTTGTTGCTAGCTCTGCTTGCAACCAGCTAACACTTGTACTGTGTCTTTTATCCATGCTGGGACGCCTGCACATGCGCAGAAGCGCCGCGGCGCGCATCGAGCGTCATCCACCCGCCCCGCCCCTCTCCTTTCATAGGAGGCGCGTGCACGCGCCCGCGCGCCTTTGGCGCTCTTTTTTGAAATCAAGCAGGGACTAGGAGCCAGGGCCCTTTTTGCCGGAGGGCCTGTGCGGTGGATGAGCGCAGCAACAGGGCAGAGGAAGTGGATTCCCACAGAGAAACTTACCAACTGCCTGGATCTTTTGACTTGAAAAAAACCAAAGATCCACATGACAAGAAAAAATGTACCACAGCGGCCTCTAGTGGTTTAACACAGGTACCGCGGTCTCCTTTTTTTTTTTTTTTTCTTGACTACTATTAAAATGTTACATTTTCCAGTAGTTACAGGCATACACAGATATTAGCGGGAATACCGTTAGGTAACAGACAGAAAGACAAATTAGGCTTGGGGGTCCCCCAATAGAACCAAGTTCCTGGGGGCCCCCACTTACCTGTTCCCCGCCGCAGGACTCTGTTTGGTCCACAGAAGCCCAAACTTCACCTATCACGGCAGGCATTGTAATTAAACCTTCAGGGACCGGGTTCCCAAGGATTCCACTCCCCTGGACCTGTATAGCACCCTGCACAGACAACATCTTGGTCGTGGGTATGACCAGAGCTCTGGATCCCAGGGTCCAGCCCTCCTAAGAGAGGCATTACAGGCAAAACCTTGCTCTTCTGCTGCAAGGCCCGGGTACCGACCGTTTAGCTATGAAGCTTTTTTGGTCGGATCCGGAACAGCTTACTAAGGCCCGTAAAAGAACCTGTACGCAAGCCCAGTGAAAACACATGTTACTCTTTGGCCAACACCTTAGACACTGGCAAAAAACTGAGGTGCTCCCGGATGGGAGGGGCTTATATAGGGGAGGGTACTTCCGGTTTTGGAAGTTGCCAGTGCCAGCACCTGAAGGTATCTATATAACCCATTAGTAATGACTAAGTCGCTCTGTGTCCCGTGATGTACGAAAAAGAAATATTGCTTTTTTTTCAAAATTTTCACTTTATTTTTGTTTATAGCGCAAAAAATAAAAACTGCAGAGGTGATCAAGTACCACCAAAAGAAAGCTCTATTTGTGGGAAAAAAAGGACATCAATTTTGTTTGGGAGCCACGTCGCACGACCGCGCAATTGTCATTCAAAGCGTGACAGTGCCGAAAGCTGAAATTTCGCCTGGGCAGGAAGGGGGTATATGTGCCCAGTAAGCAAGTGGTTAAAGACTAATAACCTCCACTTACCTATGTGTTTTTTTAAACATTTTCCAACCCTCCCATTTATCTATTGGTTCCACGCTTTTTTCTTCTAGACTCTGCTTCATATATTCCAAACTATGTGTTTCTTCAACCGTATTTATCCATTCTCGTATTGAGGGGCTTTCCACTGCCTGCCAATGTTTTGGGATGATACTTTTCACCACGTTCAGTAGGTGTGGAATTACTGAGTTTTAATATTGATTAACGGATTAATTACTTTTATTAACTGCAGGATCCCTTTCCAATATTTCTTTATTTTTGGACACTCCCACCACAGGTGGGCCATCGTTCCTACTAACTTACATCCTCGCCAGCATTCCGCAGATTTTCCCAGTTGGTACTTACTGATTTTGTCGGGGTAGCGTACCACCTTGTTAAACATTTATAGTTCATTTCGGCCGTTCTGGTGTCTACCGCAGAGCTGTGGGTTAATTTCAAAATCTTATTAACAGTTGCTTTATCTATTTGTGACCCCAATTCCTTTTCCCACTTATTTATGAATGGCGGGATCTCCAGCTGTTCCATGGCCAATAATATTTTGTATATCCGAGATATACTATTTCTTGTGTTGTCTGTCGTACACCGGCGTTCCAACTGAGTTAATTCATCGTCTGATCTTATTGGTTGGGGTAGTTGGTCGATAAAATGCCTCAACTGGAGATAGCGCCATTCGTTTATCACCATTAGTTCTGTGTGTTTCAGCTCCTGAAGTGTTATAATTCTCCCCTTTTTGACTATATCTTTTAATTGTGCATTTTCACTAATAATCCAATTTCATCCTATTTCAATTTTACCCGGTAAAAAATAATCATTTTATTTCAGTGAGATTAGAGGTGAGTTAAATTTCCCCTTACTTGATTTGTGAGTCGCATCCCAAATTTTAAGTGTGTTTCATGTCAATGCGTGAGTATTCCCATCTTGTGATCTGAATTGTTGAGGATTCCAAATTATACTTCTTAGTCGTGTTTTGCTCATTGTATTCTCTAACCTAACCCACCTTTTATCATTTTGTCCCTTAGTCCACTCTACTACTCTTGATAGAACCACTGCATTATAGTATTTTTTAATATCAGGAACTGCCAGCCCCCCTTGTTTTTTCCCTTGTTTTAATACCGCAAGTGAGATTTTGGCTTTTTTATTTTGCCAGATAAATTTCCTTATAATAGTTGTTAGCATATTAAAGTAGGATTACGACAATGCGATCGGCAACATTTGAAACTTATAAAGGATCTTCAAGGTGCTAATCCTCCCTATCCAAGATAGGGGTCTATAGATCATTCTCTTTATTTCATTTTTCAGTTCATCCAACAGAGGTATATAGTTGATTTTATATATTTTCTTCAATGAATTAGCTAGTTTTATTCCAAAATACTTTAGCTCTTTATTCCATGGGATCTGAAAATTCTTTCTGCAGCACTGCTGCTTCCTGTTTATTTATATTGATATTCAAGATCTCTGACTCATTTAAATTTATTTTGAAATTTGCTACATCTCCATATTGTTTTAATGTTTTTAGTAGATTGGGCATTGTGATCCTCGGGTTTATTATATAGAATAACACGTCATCAGGGAATGCTGCCAACTTGTGTTCTTCCTCCCCTGCCCTAATACCGCTTATATCAGGGTTATTTCGGATTGATGAAAGGAGTGGCTCTAAGGACAGCACAAACAAAAGGGGGGAAAGGGGACACCCCTGTCTCATCCCAATTTCCATCTCAAAGGAGGGGGATGGCATGCCATTGATTTTTATATATGCCGATGGGTGGTGGTACAGTACTTTGATCCATTGGATCATTCTTGGAGCCACATCCATGGTTTCCAGTGTTTTCATTATGAGTCCCCAGTCTACCCTGTCAAATGCTTTTTCAGCATCAATTGACAGGAATAGACCTGGGGACCCTTCTTTTTTTATTTGCTGGAGGAGGAGCAACGTTCTCACCCTGTTGTCCCTCCCCTATCTTCCTGGGATGAACCCCACCTGGTCAGGAAGGACCAGGGTGGTCATCAAGGCTTTCATCCATCCTGCAAGAATTTTAGTGTACAGTTTTGTATCTGCATTAAGCAGCGATATAGGCCTGTAGCTTGAGCATAGGATGCCATCCTTCCCCTCCTTCGTGTTAACTATTATTGATGCGAGGAGGTCCTCTCTGCTCATATTATATTCCACCCCTAAACCATTCATATACTGACATAGCCTTGGGGTTAGAATCTCTTTGTATTTTTTTAAATAGTACGTCATGAACCCGTCGGGTCCGGGACTTTTCCCCGGGGCCGACTCTTTCAGCGCACCATTTATTTCCTCCTCTGTTATGTGTTTGTCTAATATTTGCCTTTCGCTTTCATATATTTTAGATACTCCAGCCTTTTCTATAAAGTCATTTATTTTATCCATTTTGACATTTACGTGGTCTGCCTTCTGGTTTACTGAGTACAAAGCCTCATAATATGTTTTACATTTTTTGCTATCTCCTTGGTCGTGTGTGCCATTTCCCCATTCTTCTTTTGAATTTTTTCAATATCATTTTACAGATTTTTTCTTTCGTAATATTCTCGCTAGATGTTTTTTTTTAAATCAGAAAAAAGGTTTATTGTGCCAATAGAATTAAATACAAATTACAGAGTACTGAACACATTCAAAAGAACAGTATTCGTTACATCTTTGAAGCACGAGTAATGCAAAGAAAATAAATAAAGCATAATCATGATATATCTTGACAGAAAAGGAAAAAAACACTGCGCTGGGAAGGCAAGTGTAACCCCGCCAACCCAACACAACCAGACATAGGGCCAATGGGCCATTTATTAAACAATATCGCCCTCAGTCTACCCGCCTACTTGAACCCGCCCCCTCAACAAACAGAGGGCGTATACATAGATTACATTGCCTGCTCAATGAATACCCAAAATAGATTTTGTCCACCAAACAAATGCAAGTGCCTCTTATACTTGTAGCAACCAAGTTAGAATCAGTCGCAGGGGTGCCAGTCCAGGGGTTTCCAGCCAGGCCTGCCATATGGAGTAAAATTTCCGGGCTGCATTTCTATGCTGATACGTTAGGTGCTCTCGTATGAGGATGTAGTTAACCTGATCCACCCACTGTTTCTTTGTCGGGACATGTGGGGACAGCTAAAACCTGGCCACCAGTTTTCTAGCTCGCTAGATGTTTACCTGCTTTATTCCCCCATTGGTATCTTTCTTTAGCTATTCTATTGAATGTCATTTTTGTCTCTTGTTCCATTAAGTCCTTTAGTTCATCTCTCTTAATTACCAATATTTGAAATAACTCCAGCTGTCTGCCCTGTTGTTTTTTATGATCCTGTTCTGCTCTATGTATTTCTTCAATTAACGTTTGGATTTTTTTTTCCCGGCCCCTATGGCAATAAATATCCCCCTAATATAGGCTTCATGGGCCTCTCATAGAGTGCCCCCCGATATCTCTTTGGTGTCGTTTGTTAAGAAAAATTGCTCAATTTCTTTTCTCACTATTTCTTCTACCTCCTTATCTTGCAAAAGTCTTTCATTCATTTGCCATGTATATGGTTGTTTTTGATAACCAGGAACACTCAATTTCATTCTCACAAGGGCATGATCTGATAGCGTGGAGATTTCTATCTTCGTATCCATAACATTGTCCCGGTACCTGTGGTCTACTAGTATATAATCTATCCTAGAGTAAGTCCCGTGCACAGGGGAGTAAAATGTATAGTTTTGTGTCTTAGGATGTTGCACCCTTCATGCGTCAATCAATTGACTCAGATGCAATTTCTGTTTGAGTTTTTTTAACTGCACATTGTTCGTTCCCTGTGCACGGGACGTACTATCAACCGCCGGATCCATACAAAGATTCATATCACCCATCATTAACACAATCCCTTTCTTAAAATCCATCAGTTTTCCTAGTACCTCATTCAGCAATTTTATGGGGTTCTTATTGGGGGAATATACGTTTGCTAATGTGCAAACCATTTAGCTTATTCTACCCTTGAGGAAGATATATCTCCCTTCCGGGTCCATCATACTTTCCTCCAATTTGAACCTCATTGTTTTGGCAAATCAAATTGCCACTCCCCTTGCTCTCCTTGTTGTTGAATCAGCATAGTACCATATGGGAAAATCTGCATAATATAATTTCACCTTTATGTCGTGTGTTAGGTGGGTCTCCTGTAGAGATACCACTTCAGCACCGTAGTGTCTTAACTCTAAGTATCTTATGTCTCTTTTAGAAGGAGTATTTAAACCCTGCACATTATAGGTCATAAAATTGATTGATGTCATCTATACTGGGTTACTTGTCTGCTGCGGTATTCCTTTTTTTTAGTAAGTATAAGAGGTACCTCCTCCCCCACTCCCTTTCCCTCCCCTTGGCCCCTTAATGGCCTTGGAACCAAAGGTGGCCCCACTCTTCGTTGCTACCTCTGATCCTCTTGTTGCGGGGTGCGGCTCCGGCCATGCCACCCTGGCTCCCGCACACCCCCCCGCCGAAGCGGGAGGGGGGTCGGGGAAGCCAGGGGTGCACCGCCAGGCCCGGCTCAGCCCCTCACAGCCCCCCCTTTACTCAATCATCCTCCTTGCGAGTTGTCACTTGGAAAAACATGTACTCTCCCGAAAAATCTCGGTATAATACCACACCGAAATTTGATCGCGCCTGTGCGGGGAGATCAGACAACGTGCTAGCCTCTGTAGTAGCAAGTTTACATAGGCTTCAAAATAGATGTGTAAATCAGCCAGTTTATAGCTACTTCTACACACTTCCGCTTGGGCCCTTGTACCCCGATAAATAGGGTATGTGTTTGAGCAGCAGACAAGAGACTATCTCAAC
Organism: Rana muscosa; assembly: GCA_029206835.1. Classification (NCBI taxonomy): domain Eukaryota; kingdom Metazoa; phylum Chordata; class Amphibia; order Anura; family Ranidae; genus Rana; species Rana muscosa. The sequence goes on from CM055116.1 coordinate 444,428,052, forward strand.
AGCTTTGTAAGTTGGCTTGGCTTCCAAGCAGGGAGCTCAGATGGTCAGCTCTATAGCAGGCATGAGTACAAGCACATCAAAACCTCCTACATTTCAGTCTATTATTCAGTTCCATTGCATCGGTGCCTAAAACCAACAAGTATACAGGCTGTTTGCTTTTCCGGCTGACAAATGGCTGACTCTGCGGATTTGCAAGTTGGCAACTGAGCAGGTAGGTCAGATAGTAGGCTATAAGGCAGGCTTGGGTACAGGCATATCAGGATATCATGCATGTCAGTCTCTTACAGTTTTAATACATCTGTACCTTCATCTCTGTTGACTCCTCTTTATCGCTCCAGTCTTGTTCCTCCCTGCGTTGTGCTGCCCCGCTCCTCGCAGAGTCCTTAGCACGGCTTTGTAGTAGGTTTCCTGCTTGTCCACTCGGAGCATCCGCTCATCCAGGAGTTAGCTTGCATTTCAGGGGTTACAACGGGGGGGGAGACAGCACCAGATCCTCTAGCACCCTCTCACATGCCAGAGTCACGCCCGTCAGATCGGTTGGCTGGGAAGGCTCAAGTCAGGGTCGGGCTCATCATTTGCGGATGGAACACAGCCTCTCACGCTGCGGGTCCTCCACGGCTGCTTCCGAGTTGTTCCTCACACCCCCTTCGGCGGCACGGTCAGGCCCCTCCCTCGGCGCATGAACGTCACGTCATGTCATCGCCCTCTCTCGCCCCTCAGCTTCTGGATCTTGGCCATGTCAAAAGCAGTCTAACTTTTGAGCTTTCGAATGACACTTGTCAAGTAGGCATTATTAAGTGCACTGATGATATTTTTTTCGTCCAAACCTTCATACAAAAATCTACCAGTATATGGCCAACTAAACTCTACAATGGGCAACCAGTGAATTTAACATATTGCCCTTTAATAGGGAGCTTGACCATTCAGGATTCCTGCTGACGCCCACTTACATGCAAGAAAAATTGGCCACATCCAGTAACACTGGTAGTAATTGAACACAAGGGGCACCATTTTGTTTATGTTAAAATTGGCCACATCCCTGCTGGTAGACAGAATGCAGAGGGAGCTGAAAATCAGTGGGAAACAGGAAATGTACCATAGGAATTTTAAGCAGAAGAAAGTACAGAGAATCCATCTGTAGCACCCTCCTAGATAGGTGCTTGATTAAGTAAATCTATTTCTTAGCAATCCTGTAATCAGTGGAGCTGTTGGTGATTGCTCTGGTTTGCTCTTGGTTGCACAAGCTGTGGGTCTGCTGCTTCCCCCTGCCTTCTGGATAGTTTTGGTAGAGCAAATCAGCAGCTGAAAATGTATGTTGTCTCAGCCAATCCCTGGGAGAGAGTGCCCAGATGGTGGCTGATAGCGAGTATAAATAGTCTGAAGCCTGGAGCTGTGGGGTCTTTGTCCAGAAGGAGAAGATCCCAGCCTGGATGGCTGCTGCCCTTCTGGGTAGTCCAGCTGTGTTTGTTTATTTGCTCACCGAGGTCCCAGCTGTGCAAGCTGGGGGGCCTATTCTACAGAACTTTGCTGAAGCTGATGAAAGGGTTTACTTTTGGTGATATGACCTGGTGTGTTTATGGGACAAATGTCTGGCTGATATTGGAAGGAGACATCCAAATATCCAAAAACATTTGTAAATAAATACAGATTAGTGTGTGGGATCCCAGTGACTGTGTGTTGCTAGTGTCCCTCTTGCATCAGTGTCATCCTCTGTTTAAAAATTAACATTCATTATGATGTCCCTATGTAGCTCAACCCATCATTTGCTGCTGCAAGGACTGTGCTAGGAAGCTTTGAGAATGAGACAAGTGTCCTTAAGTTCCTGCGTAACGTTACTGGAGTATCCCAGTTACCCTACATCCCACCCAAGTTCATGTTATAACAAAGCATACAAAAGATACCAATAGTCTATTTACTGAGCCAGAAGAGTGACTAAGACTGTGTGGCTGGCTGCTGATACTCTAGCTTGGGAAAGAACCTTGGGCAAAACAGCCGCCCATACAGGGGTGAGCTACATATCCTTAGGGTGGTACAGCAAAAATTAATTCTGAGAGGGTCAGACCACAGCTCCCTGACAAAATGAGAGCACCCCAAGCAGTAGCTAAATTCTCTCTCTATACTTCAGGCTCTCTCCAGCTTTGTCTGTGTAGTTTAGAATCATTGTAGTTTAGGGTTCTTCTGGAGAAAACTAAAGTAAATAGCTCAATTATCTCTGTAAAGCCATAGAAATGAACACAATAAATAAATATTCTTACTTTTCTGGATGCAAATATTTAGTTGGCATAGAAAAGTTTACATGACATTTTATTAAATAAGAACTTACATAGGTGACTTTGTTAAATACAGAAACATTTACATTTAACATTTGCAATAATATTTTCTATAACCAACATTGTACTTAGGAGTGTAACTATATGTGATAAATCCCTATAGAAATAAATAGGGCCCTTGGCTTTTCAATATCCATCTTAAAGTGAAACCAAACCTTCTTCTTCACAGCCAAGGAAGCTGTCTGATTTGTAGTTGTCATAGTGCTGCACATGTGATTAGTTATGACACCAGCCATTTGATTGGCTTGACAGTTCTGTTAAGATTATAAGCAATTGTGACAGTTATCATTCATGGATGGTAACAATGTCCAGGTGTCCCGCTGCAGTCTCGGCCCGTAACCACGCTAAAACGCATGGCGCTGTCCAGCTGGAGCCAAGGGAAGTCAGGGTGGAAGTGACATCAGTCAATGGGTGGTAACATGTTTCCCCTGGCTCCAGCCTGACGCTGGTGTTCCGTCAAAATAGCCAATTCATCAAGAGCTCCAATTACATCACTTCCGATTACTGTAAACCGTCAGTAAATAGAGATTTTGATGACTTGCTGTTTTGACACAACACCGGCAACTGTATACACTCCGGTACACGGTAATATGAGTGGATATTGTTGGTCCGCTCCGATACTAATCAACAAAATGTCCGCCTCCACGGCGACAACTTTTTCCTTGTTACCCACTATTGTGTCAAAACAGCAAAGTCTACATGTGTCGGTGTTGTGTTAAAATGGCAAGTCGTAGAAATTTCCAATTACTGATGCTTTACAGTAACCGAATGTGATGTAATTGGAGATCTTGATGAATTGGCTATTTTGACAGAACACCGGCTTGCATTCCAGTGTGCTTACGAGCCGAGACTGCAGCGGCCCCTGCCTGTTCCATCCACAACACAGAACGACCGAGGGGAGCCTTTTTTTTTCCACTCCTCTCCATCTCCAGCAGGACACCTAGACATCCTTACCATCCATGAGAACAACGAAATCTCCTCTCTGCTGCCAGTGTACCTCCATCATGCTTTGGGAGCCTGACAGCTGGGATACATGATGTGCCCATCATCCTGTGGGTGCATTCTTTTTACTTGATTTTACACCCTAATAATAAATAAGATACACTTAGATGGCCACTCCTTCACCTTCTTATCTCATTTTCAGTATACAAGAGCAATGCAATATTCTCCTTAGAAGAGCTGCAGCTTTTCCAAGTGTGCAGATATTCATCAAACTTTCTCTTGACAGACTTTAGGGATATTAGAGTATTCAGCTACTCTCTGGTTGCACTAAGGGTTTTTATTGTTTTTTCTAGTTATCACTCATGGCATGCCTTGAATGTAACTGTTTTGGCAAACAGTTAAATTGATGGATTTACTTCAACTTTAAGGCCTCATTCACACGATGGTGCAGAGATGTCAGTTTTTCTGCACACATTCTGCAAGAGCACAAAAAGCAATTGTTCTTTATGTGCCCTGTTCACACCACAACACTGGTATTACGTGCAGATTAATTCTGCGCAGGAACAAAAACTGACGTGACATCAACACTGTGGTGTGACTGGGGAAACACAACTGATGCATGAAAGCTGATATCAACGTGCATAAATACTCACTGAAACGCGCATGAAAACGAATGTCAACGTGCATAAAAATTCACTGAAATGTGTATGAAAACTGATGTGAAACTGATGTAAACTCATGTCTCTGCAAGTGAAATCTGTGCGGTTTTTCCATTAGTTTTCATGTACATATGGTGTGAATGAGCCCTAAAAGCGATACTGTTCTTCAGATACCTGTCATTTTCAAACAATAGCTAATACCGCAGTGTACTACTTTACATGTTACATGTTTCAGAACAATATATATATACATTATTTTTTTTGAAAAGTATATGACCAATGCTATTGCGGTCTCGAAATATAATTGTGCAGACTGATAGCACTGGGCCCCCTGACCTGCTGGGCGGGCCCAGCAGAACTCACATGGTCTACTAAAGCTACAGTAAAATCCTTACATATACTAAATAAAGAAGGGAAACATTTGTTTTAATAATTTTTAGAAAAGCAAATAGAACTGTCTCATTGTTTATTGAAACAATCAAAATGTTAAATAGGATTTACGTAATTTGCATTAATTATACCAGTGGTAAAGAGCATCCGTGGCTCTTAATTTTTCTGCTACTCCAGGACCAGATACGAATGATATATGAAGTCATTGCACAAAGGCATTAAAATTATAAGTACAGTATATTGTATATACGGTATATATATATATATATATATATACACATATATATATATATATATATATATATATATATATATATATATAAACTGTATATCAGGGCTAACAATTTCAAGTCCTGAGCTACTAGCCAGGCCTTAAGGGTTACTTGCCACCAGTTGCCCCACCCAATCCCTACCATGCACCGCCCCTAATTCCGCCCCCATAAATTTTCTCATGAAATGACACTTAAATGTTCTATGCAGAATTAAGTTACAAAAATAAATATTAACAACTTTATCAGTGCAGCCTTACCAGTGCCCACCATTGCAGCCTCCGCTCACCTGTGCCCACAATTGCAGCCTCAGCTCACTTGTGCCCACCATTGAAGCCTCACCAGTGCCCACCATTGCAGCCTCAGCTCATCTGTGCCCACCATTGCAGCCTCAGCTCACCTGTGCCCACCATTGCAGCCTCAGCTCACCTGTGCCAACCATTGCAGCCTCAGCTCACCTGTGCCCATCATTGAAGCCTCAGCTCATCTGTGCCCACCATTGCAGCCTCAGCTCACCTGTGCCCACCATTGCAGCCTCAGCTCACATGTGCCCACCATTGCAGCCTCAGCTCACCTGTGCCACCATTGCAGCCTTAGCTCACTGTGCCAATATTGCAGCCTCAGCTCACTGTGCCAATATTGCAGCCTAAGCTCACTGTGCTCGCCATTGCAGCCTCAGCTCACTGTGCCCCCCATTGCAGCCTCAGATCAATGTGCCCGCCATTGCAGCCTCAGCTCACCTGTGCCCACCATTGCAGCCTCAGCTCACCTGTGCCCACCATTGCAGCCTCAGCTCACTGTGCCCACCATTGCAGCCTCAGCTCACTGTGCCCACAATTGCATCCTCGGCTCACCTGTGCCAATATTGCAGCCTCAGCTTACTGTGCCAATATTGTAGCCTCATCTCACTGTGCCCCCATTGCAGTCTCAGCTCACTGTGCCCACCATTGCAGTCTCAGCTCACTGTGCCCCGATTGCAGTCTCAGCTCACCGTGTCCCCATTGCAGTCTCATCCCACTGTGCCCCCATTGCAGTCTCAGCTGACTGTGCAGAGGATCATCACGGGGAAGAGGAGAGCCGCGGGATCACAGAGCGATAGCCCGCTGTTACAGTTTACATTACAATTGCCTCCGCTCGTGATTACACACAGCCCCGCCTGTGATAGACAGAACATGTCCCAGAATTGGACTGGCATTCTGTCTATCACAGGCGCGTGGTCAGGAGGCGGGGCTGTGTGTAATCACGAGCGGAGGCAATTGTAATGTAAACTGTAACAGCGGGCTATCGCCTTGTGATCCCGTGGCTCTCCTCTTCCTCTATGCTCTCAATGGAAAGAACAGCACCCGTTAAACCCCGCATGCCGGCGGAACTCGCCCCCCGCTCCCAAGCAGCCCAGGTTCTCGCCAACAATTTTCCACAAAATGCGAGTAGGCGAGTGGAAAATTTGAGGGCTGCTGTATATGATACATGTTTCAGTAATCTTAAAGTATATCTACGGCCAAAACTTTTGTTTTTTATTTTGCCATTTGTGTGCAATATGGAAAGAGTTCACTCCCTGTATTGTGAACACAATAGGAATCTCTCGAAGGTGAGAGAAATCCAATTTTAGACAATTTTTTCAAAACAAATTTAAAGGGTTGCTGGATTGTTCTAGGTCGATTTAAAGTGCCAGGGACCACCAGTGATGGGCTGGGGGTTTTAAAATGCTGCTGATCAACAATAATTGTGGGATTGTTAGGGAATGGGTAGAGGACTTAAAGTGCCACTGACAAACAATGATTGTGGAACTTTTGGGATTTTTCTTTTATAGTGCCATTGATCACCAAGGATTGTGGAATTGTTTTTTCATTTTCAATACATTTTTGTTAACACATTTTAAGTGCACCTTAATTTACATTGTAAACACCTCAATACCAGCAGTTTTTTTCATTTCCAAACAATTAAGGCAAAAAATTTGATCCCTTGGGAATTTACACTTTTCAAAGAAGGGTCATTTTGGGGGTGCTTGTACTGTCCTGTCTTTTTTATGTGATATAATTTTTACTGGAAAGTTAGGGAAACAGGTTATTTTCAAAATTGCCAGTCTTTTTTAATTTACATAGTAGAAAGCAAAACCCCCAGTGGTATTAACTGCTACCATAAGAAAGCGTTATCTGTCTTAAAAAAATATATAAAATTAGTTTGGGTACAGTGTTGCATGCCAAGTAATTGTCAGTCAAACTATCACAGTACTGGAAATGGAAAAATTTACTAGGCGGGAAGGGGCTGTAACATGATGGTCCTAAAGTTGTCAAGACCACTAGAGAGTCAAATGTCAAAGAACAGAAAAAGTATGTGAAAGAATGAGTAACACTTTTTTCTCTACATTAAGCAATGTGAAGACCAAGATGGTAAAGAATTGGAAGCAATCATTTTCAGTTGAACCCAGCGTTATAGGGGCCTATTCACACCTACGCATTTACAGACTTACTGACCAGATCATCAGGTGAAAATAAAGGAAATAAAACCTTAAAAAAGGAAACAAATGCAGCCCTCACATCTAAGAATTGGTAAGCTGCAATATATTAAATGTTTGCCTTTGTGTTTAATACTGCTTTAACTTGATTGCTATCACAAGAGAATGAACAAGTCCCCTTGTAATAGCTTTATGCAGTGGCAGGTACTCTTCAAAGCAGATGGTCCAATACAGATTGTGTCTCATCAGCTTCCCTGCTGCAACAGCATTTATCACAGAGGAGATGGGGAAACAAAATCCCTCCATCTTCACTGTGGGCAGCTGTCCTGACCACTTATTATGGTCCTAGGGTCCCAAGTGGAATGTAAGAGCCCTAGGAACCACTGTGAGTGTGGCGGGAGGAGTGGGGCTCCCGAGCGCTGTAAAAGTGATTGGATGACTGTAAATAAAAATACAGTATAAATGTAAAAATGTGTGTATTGCTTAATTAGTAAAGCAGCATAAGGAAGATTGATGAATTTAAAAAAACATTTGATGGTAACCAACTAGAAAGCTTCTCTTAACCACTTGACCTCTGGAAGAATTACCCCCATGCCTGACAAGACCCTTTTTTGTGATACGGTACTGCGTTACTTTAACTGACAATTGCATAGTCATGTAACACTGTACCCAAATCCAATTTATATAATTTTTTCCCCAGAAATAGAGCTTTATTTTGGTGGTATTTGATCACCTCTGCGTTTTTCCTTTTTTTTTTGGGCCATAAACAAAAAAAGACCAACAATTTTGAAAAAAAAATAAAAAATTTTTTTTTACTTTCTGCTATACATATCCAATAAAAAAAAAATTGAAAAAATCTAATTTATTCATCAATTTAGACCAGTATGTATTCTGCTACATATTTTTGGTGAAATCCTAAAAAGCGTATATTGATTATAGTGTCTAAAAACTATGGGAAATATATATATATATATATATTTGCAGGAACACAGGATCCATGCCTTCCCTCCTGTCCTGCCTTGTTTACATAGGCAGACCGCCGTTCTGCCTCTGTGCTGGATGATCGGCGGGTGCCGGCGGACATTGAGTCCACGGTACCCACAGATCAGCTCCTGCTTTGTATAATCACAGTGGGAGCGGGCAGCCGGCAGGTCAGATCACGTACTAGGTATGTAATCCGGTGCAACAGTGTCACCTTGCCGCCGTATATGTAAGTTATATGGTCGGCAAGTGGTTAACTGTTTTGGTACAGTAGATCTGATAGCTAACTCTTTTGCCATTAACCTTTTTGTCATCTTATAAAAGTTCTAAATGGAGATGGAAAGTTAAAGTAGAGTATGTAAAAAGAAAGGAAGACATGTTGAAATTGATGAAAATAATATAGAAAAAAGCGGGTGCAATAATAAAAAAAAAAACGTATAATATTACATTAGTGTGATATAAATTCTCTGTGCAATTCTCAGACATTTTTTTCCTATATGACAGAAAAGACTGGAAATCTTGTATTCTGTTAGAAAACAATGAAATACAATTAACCTTTATAAATATACTGTGTTATTGCACTACATACACCATCAATGCTTCTTGCACTTTATTTTGAATATATTATTGTGTCTGCATATTTAGTTCCTTATGAAATAAAAGAGAGTAAATGTTGTCTGACAGTGAGTTCATCCTTGGAATGAATACATTTGAAGGAAAGAGTGCATATTACATTACTATACACACTTGGTTTTAGAATGTAGTTCAGATTAAGACTTATCTGATTCCTTAGTCTGCAGAACTCCAAGTATAATTAGTCATTCAATACAATTTTCTTCTAGCTGCAAGCTTTTTTTTTTCTGATATACAAATTTAAATATACAAAAGTAAAAAAAAAAAAAAAAAAATGTTGACTTGTCAGAGGCATTCAAACCAATGTCATCCTTCATGCAGCATTCAGTAAAATAAAGTCTTTTATAATCAATTTAAATGTTATGCTGAATGGATTAGCATTTGGTATCCAAGATAAGGTCCCAGATGTTTCATAATAATCATTATTTAGGAACACTTATTTTACATTACTGCGGTTAATGTAAATTGGAAGGATCCAAACTGTTCTAGTCAAGTGAATCTATTTTAAATGATCCTTTAGTGTTCTACTGGTGGAAAATTTGCTTCTGTGATATCCAGGGTGTCAGGTAATACGTTCCCTGAAAACTGCAAGAGAAAAAAATTATAAAAAGTTATTTAATTGTACCCAATAAATATGACACAAATGAGTTCTTATTTTTCTAAAGTTAACCTGACATGTTTTCTTAATATTTGCATGTACAGGCGGTTCCCTAGTTACAAACATCTGACTTACAAACGACTCCTACTTACAAACGGAGGGAGACAACAGTAAGTGAGAGGAAATCTACCCCTAGGAAGGGAAATTCACACTCCTGTAAGAGTTATTATGGGAAAAAGGTACATCCACTGATGCTTTATCACCAATCCTTGTTTTCACAACAACCCAAAATTTTGGATGACATCACTTCCGGTTTGCTGTCCATGCTGGTTGTTGGTCCCTTCCCGTTGATGTCACTTCCTGGATTCGGCTTCCATGCTGTCTCAGACAGCCTAGCTGTCTTCCCAGTATCCAGGAGAGTTGTGGCTTCCATCTGCTGGCCACTTCAGAATATGCTACCATAGAATTACACCTCCGGATATCCCTGAGACTCCTTGGGACTACCAGAATGGCCACACCACCTGCCATATTACTAATATTATGTGCTCCTACCCATCCACCCTTTTGTAAGTGTTTTTAACCCTTTTGAGAATATAAAGTTTTACTTTTGCAATTAGAGGCGCCTTTTTTTCTTTTAAATTTTTCTAAAGTTAACCTGACATGTTTTCTGAATATTTACAAGTCGCCTAGTTACAAACATCAGACTTACAAACGACTCCTACTTACAAACGCAGGGAGACAACAGGAAGTGAGAGGAAATCTACCCCTAGGAAGGGAAATTCACTCCTGTTATGCCCCGTACACACGATTAGACTTTTGACCGGCCAAAATCACATCGGAATTCCGACGGAATTCCATCAGAGTAAAAGAGAACATGTTTTCTATCTAAACTCTGATGGAATTCCTCGGAATTTCCGATGGAAAAAGTCAGATTGGGAATACACACGGTCGGAATATCCGATGAAAAAATCCGTCTGACTTTTTCCATCGGAAATTCCGATCGTGTGTACAAAGCATAAGAGTTATTGTGGGAAAAAGGTACCTCCACTGATGCTTTATCACAAATCCTTGTTTTCACAACAACCCAAATTTTTCAAAATCCAATTGTCATTGGGACAGAAAGTGAGGGGAAATCTTCTGAACAGATGCACAGACAGCAAAACAAACATTACAGGGGTGTTAATCCTTCCCTATGCTATCCAAAAAGATTAAACATTTTTTTTTTTAGCTGGAGCTACTCTTAAAAAATTTACCTGTTCCGACTTACAAACAGATTCAACTTAAGAACAAACCTACAGACCCTATCTTGTTTGTAACCCAGGGGCCACCCTACTTGCACCTCCCTTGTCCAAGAAAGTAGGGCGGTGAACAAAGTATCTTCAGTACACTACAATAACAGATTTTTATTAAATATTATATAAAACACTGCGCCACAGATTCACTTTTGAAAACTTTTAATTGAGTACCCCTGTAGCCCTTCCCACTATCTAGTGCCAATTGTACTAGGATGTTCATCTTATAAACTTTTATGTCTTTTTGCACATTATTACTAGTGGAAATCCTGCATGAATTGTGTGGAGCAAGTTAAATAGGATTCTCAAGCACATTTATTAATGAACTTTTTAGGACACTAACCGACTTTTATGTCTTATTGCACATTATTACTAGTGGCACTTTATTGGTATTTTAACACATTGTTTATTGCACTATTTTTATTATTAATGTGAAGTGTATGAATATGTATTGACACTAGTGCTAATCCACTTAGGCAAACAGATTTTTTTTGCTTTTATTCACAGCAGATTGTATAAAACAATAGTCTCACCTGTGGTAAGGCTGTGTTTGAATTATGAGTATCAACTGTAGCAAGAGAAGGGATGCGGGAGTCTGGTATTGTCTTGTTCTCTTTCTTTCCCAACTTTGAACTGCGAACTACAAAATAATGTATTACTCATCTGACAGTAGTTAATTACAATAACAAAAAAAATTAAATTAAGCTTTTTTACTATCTCCATGTCACTTTATATTTAGCAAGTACAGAAAATATGGTTAATCTTGCCAAAAATGCAGTATCCTTGTGACTTCTTGTGAACTGACCTGAAACCTAAAAAGTTTCTAATTCTCCCACCCCCCATATAATTGAACAAGGGCAGAGCAATGCTAGGTTAACATCTCTGTGGCTGGGAACACGCATAAAGTCGTGTGCATTCCCAACCTGCAGAGAAACGCACTGCAATTTAGAAGATGCGCAGAGATGTGATTAATTCTCAATGGCACCTCCACGCATCATCAACTTCGGCGTGATTTTGTGCACGCTAACCCGCATGGTTCTGCAGCACCATATGATTCAGTGTGGCACAATTTCAGAAAAAGCTTGAGGTCTTTCTCCTCTGCTTATCTCACCAGTAAGGCTGCTCTACCCTTGACGTGCATGTGCAAACATGCACAAAATGTAAACAGAGCCTAATAACCTGTACACACGATCTGAAAATAGTAGAAAAATACCGCTTTATAATCGATTGTACGATAATCTGATCGTTAATACACAGCTTTCGATTGACGATCACGACAGTCCATCCGATATTATCCGATCGGACAAGCGCGTAAAAACAAATTTGTACGATACCAGATCGTACGATTTTCGTTTAAACAGTACCGTTGTCATCTGAAAAGACAATACAAATACACTACAACACATTACATCACTTCCGAATTTGTATTCTGCCGTACGAGAGTTTTCCTAACTTTAGTAACCTATTCAAGTTCTACTTGCGACTACGGATCTGTCGTCCGATTTTCAGATCGTGTGTACGGGGCATTAGTGAGTGTAATCTCGAAGGGGCAGAAAGTATGTTATTCGCAGGATCACCAGGCAAAAAAAAAGGGAAAAAAAGGCTGAAAAAAGAAAACTATCGTAGCCAACCACATCTACGGGCTGGTAAGCTGCACTATATTACATGTTTGTACTTGGATTTAGAGACGCTTTACATTTCTACTTACCAAATACTAAAGAGGTGTATAAAGCCCCGTACACACGGTTGGACTTCTTTCGGACTTTTCCGTGTTTTTTTGTCCGAACGGACTTGGTCGGGAACACCCATAGCATACACACGCTCGGACTTTTCTGCAAACTTTCCCAAAACTTTTTGCAACATCACGTGGTTTTTCTGCTCTTTTCTGCTCTTTACCGCCACCCTTTGGTCAACTTCTGCTATTGTTGGTTGATTTTAACATTAGTGGTTTTGTCCATCGGACAAAAGTCCGATGGTTTTCTGTACACACGGTCGGACTTTGCTCCATCGGACTTTTGTTGGGCAAAAGTTTGTCCATTTGCAGACCCAACTTTTGTCCAATGAAAACAAGAAAAAAGCAAAAAAACGGGGTTTAAGTTAAAACATAAGGCATTTTTGGATATTGCATAGGTTCATTGCCAAATTGCAACCTAATTTTTTTTTCCACCATATCGGAGGCACAACAACCAAGTCATCACTATCTAAAATCTGAGTGTAGAGTTGTCTAACTTTCTCTGTAAAACCACTCTGCATTGTCATTTCGATGGAGTCTATAATGAAAGTAGAACAGACCATTTTATAGAACTCCATGCTCATCAGGTAGACTCTTGCCCCCACAATCCTAAAGCTCTCCAAACATGTTATACTCTAACTGTACAATCTCCATTATATCCCAAAGCTTTATAATATGAGGACCTATCTTACAATTCAATCCAATTAATGCATATCCAATAAGGCAGGTTCTTGCACTACATTTGTTGTTAATTGATATGTAGCGCCCAGCTCCCAATGAGTGGGCGCTATGTGGTAAAATGATAGTTGTCTGAGCAATAGTTTGGCTCAGAAGGATTGTGTTCAAATTATACTTCTGTTTCAGTTCAGCTGGTTGCATGATTTTCCCCCTGACGGTGGGTGTCGCTGTCACCACTGGTCAGGGTTGGAAAGGCAACAGGCTGGATGCATTGGGTATCTCTTTCCCAGAAGCGTCCCAGGGGGCGTGGTCAACCCGCTGTGAATTCTGGGAGAGGGTACTTAAGGGACAGACACCATTTTGGTCGGGAGTTTGTTGGTGGTGGGCGCCTCCCGATCCCGACCTGAGGGCCCTCCTGGCCTCAGGGATGCACTGGCAGTTTCTGCCTCGGGGCCACGTTGGCCTGAAGCTCCGTTACTGAGATGTAGGCCCAGGAGTCGCTGGGGGCCTACTGATCCTGGGATGATCCCGCGTCGCCTTGCCTGCGGGAAGGGACCGAGAAATTGAGGACTCAATTGGACGATGTACCTGGATCAAAATCTACCTCACAGTGCTGCCGGAACGGCTGAAAGATCCTGGCACTGAGAGCTGTGTTCTTTTCATCAGAAGGTAACCCAATGAGTGGTTGCACAAGTCTGTGGCAGAGACTATTGAGCAAATACTATTTTCACAAGTCTGTGGCAGAGACTATTGAGCAAATTCTATTTTCACAAGTCTGTGGCAGAGACTATCTGTGATCGAGCTACGCACCGGTTGCTAGGCAGTGAGAGTGGGCCTATCCGGTGGTTGCTGAGTCCAGCGAGGAGACAGTTGTTCCTCTGGACCTAAGAAAATACCTGTGATCCGCAAGTAAGGTACCTGAGTCCTCCCCATCCCTTCACCCCCCTCTGTTGGAAATTTTAATCAATAAAACCCCTTGAAAAAGACTTTGTGTTGGTGCGAACTTTCTTCTGGACAACTCTTCAAGGAGAACCCCTGAGACGAGCGTATGGAACAGTAAGGTAATGGCAGGCCCAAAATTAAACCAGCAGCTCCTACGGGGATATCACTACAGATATAAAGCAGATTGTGCAATCAATATAATAAGTTTAAGGGCCCATTCACATCTGCGTGGTGAGTTTTTTTGGTGTGTTTCACTTTAAGTGCGTTTTATAATCGTTTTAGGCACTGTAGAACATGCACTTTGATAAAAGCTCATCAAAGATGCAGCATGCAAAACACTACACCTAAAACACACATACAATGAACAGGTTCTGAGCCTATAGCATGTGTCACACCATTGAGGTATGTGCTTGTCGAACAGGATAAATTTGTTTTAAATAAATAAATTAGTTTTTGCAGTTAGCACGTTGCTCCATGTAGCCCAATCCCAACCAAAAATCAGCAGCCTGGTATTGCAGTCAGACCAGGACAGGGTAATGAAAACTATACTGGGAGCACTAATGAGCACTTGAGGATGAACAGACGTCTCTCCACCGTTATTCTTTTCTTGAAACATCTGCCTGTCCCTAATACTGGCTTTAGCCTCTCTAAGAACTTTTGTTATTTAAAGCTGAAGTTTAACCCCCTTCCCCACCCCTCCAAATTTTTATCTATAGCTTTAGTGACCTAGGTTAACTGTATTGTGCAGGGAACTCGATCCTGTAGAAATCCTCCATGCAGGGTGCTCAGTCCTCTTCCTGCTGCTGAACTTTTTTTTTTTAAAGGTATAATTTTTATTGTTTGCTGCTGAACTTCTGGTGCCGCAATGTTTAATAGCTCTGCGTCCAATGTAAAGCTGCATTTAACAAGCTTTGGATGAGGACCTGCCCCCTTCTCCCTGAAAGTTGTTTCATAGAAGTTGATTTACTAAAACTGGAGAGTGCAAAAGCTGGTGCAGCTGTGCAAGGTAACCAATCAGCATCTAACTTCAGCTTGTTCAATTAGGCTCCATGTACACTGAAGCTGATAAACTGCAGTTTATTGGCGTTTTGGTGTTTTTTTAAAAAGCCCATTAACTGCACTCTATGTTAGCCTATGTGTTCATGTACACATAGCGTTTTTTAGTGTTAATGAGCAGTGGAGTTAATGGGCTTTTTTCTGAACGCAAGAAATTCGCGTTCAAAGTGCCGTTTTTCGGCGGGAAAAAACGCAAAATGCTGAAAAACGCTAATAAACGCTCAAAAACTATTTTTTTTGCGTTTTTTGATCCATTGAAATAAAAAAATAAAACTAAAAAAAACTAAAAAAAAAAAAGCTAAGAAATGCTACACTGAAAAACGCTAATAAACGCTAGTAAAAAACGCTGATAAAAGCTATATTTTAACCACTTCAATACCATGCACTTATACAGCTTCCTGCCCAAGCCAATTTTGAGCTTTCAGCGCTGTCGCAATTTGAATGACAATTGCGCGGTCATGCAACACTGTACCCAAACAATTTTTTTATCATTTTGTTCCCACAAATAGAGCTTTCTTTCGGTGGTATTTGATCGCCTCTGCGATTTTTATTTTTTACATAACAAATAAAAAAGAGTGAAAATTTTGAAAAAAAATAAGTTTTGCTTTGTTTCTGTTTATTTTTTTTGTAAATAAGTACCTTTTCTACTTCAATGACGGGCACTGATAAGGCGGCACTAACGGGCACTGATAAGGCGACACTGATGGGCACCGATGAGGTGGCACCAATGAGGTGGCACCGATGAGGTGGCACTGATGATGGGCACTGATGGGCACTGATAGGCGGCACTGATAGGCGGCACTGATGGGCGCTGATATGTGGCACTGGTATGTGGCACTGATGGGCACTCATAGGCGGCACTGATGGGCACTCATAGGCGGCACTGATGGGCACTTATAGGCAGCACTGATGGATACTTATGGGTGGCACTGATAGGTGGCACAGACGGGCACTGATAGGCGGGCACTTATGGGCACAGATGGGCACGGATGGGCACTGATAGGTGGCACTAATGGACACTGGTAGGTGGCACTGATGACTGGTGGCTGGCATTGCTGGGCTTAATGCATTTTTTTTGTGCCATGATGGTGCCAATCAGTGCCCATTTGTGGGCACTGATTGGCATATATTTTTTATCTCTTTGTGCATGTGGATGGCCATGGGGGACTTACCTGGCCATCCACATGCTTGGGGTTCCCTGGTGGTCCTGGGGGGCTTCCCTGGTGGTCCAGTGTGGGTATCCGAGGGGGGGCTGCGCTGATAAACAATCAGTGCGAACCCCCCTGTCAGGAGAGCCGCCGATCGGCTCTCCTCTACTCGCGTCTGTCAGACGCGAGTGAGGAAGAGCCGATCAACGGCTCTTCCTGTTTACATTGTGATCAGCCGTGATTGGACACGGCTGATCACGTGGTAAAAAGCCCCCGCCGGAGGCTTTTTACAGAGATCAGTGTAGCAGTAGGTCAGACTGACCCACCGCTCCACCGATCGCCGCGATGCGCGCCCCCCCAGGCGCGCGGCGGCTGTTATCCCGCAGGACGTCATATGACGTCCAGTGTGGATAACACAACCACTTCCCGGACGTCAATCTGCTATTGACGGGGCGGGAAGTGGTTAAAGCAGCTTTTTCTGCCAGAAATCTGGCGTTCAAAACCACCGTTTTTGAGCTTCTGTGTACATGGAGCCTTAAGCTTTGACAGATTTTGCACTCTCCAGTTTTAGTAAATCAACCCTATAGTGTATACTTCCTGTAACACAATTTCTGAACCATGTGGAAAGGATTATATGCAGATTATATTATAAAACAACTTTTCACAATGGAGGAGGAGGAGGGAGGAAGGAGGGGGTGGGACCCTATCAAGAGCTTGTTCACTACAGCTTCACAGAAGGCTCCGAGCTATTGAGTCCCTCAGCGGCGGAAGATATGGAGTATTTTTAGCTAACTTAAAGCTTTAAAACTGCACTCCAGGATAAATAAATAGCATAGTATAAGAGGCATGGGTATTCCTTATTGAAATTTAGCTTTTTGTATTTCTTTCAGATCTATACAGTAATCCAGTATGAAAGGTTGTCTATAATAAAGACCAGTCACTGTTGCTCTCTCTCCTTGTACAAGATGGTCTTGTATCTACCCCTTCTGTATATTTTTCCAGGCAACCTGTAGTGGGTGGGGCCTGCTGGGTACCTCCTACAGCTCTAATCTCTGCATGGGATATGTACAGCCCAGTGATGAAGTTACAACTGCTTTACAAGGTAATAACCGTGTTTGCAAAGGCTTTTAGTGCACACAAAGTAAATTAAAGTTTTTGTGCCTGGGATTCAGCTTTGAAAACATAACATGGTTTGAAATAACACACAATTGCTTAAGTAAAGTTACCCAACCCAGGGGGTTCTAAGTAAACAGTAGCTGCTATGAAGGGGTATATACACTCACCAGCCACCTTATTAGGTACACTTGCTAGTGTTGGACACCCTTTTTACCTTCAGAACTGCCTTAATTCTTCGTGGCATAGATTCAACAAAGGTGCACTATTGGGTTGAGATCTGGTGACTGTGGAGGCCATTGCAGTACAGTTAACTCATTGTCATGTTCAAGAGACCAGTGGTGAGATGATTTGAGATGTGACATGATGCATTATCCTGCTGGAAGGAGCCATCAGAAGATGGGGACACTGTAGTTATAAAGGGATTGACATGGTCAGCAACATTACTCAGTTAGGCCGTAAACAATGCTCAATTGATACTAAGGGGCCCAAAGTGTGCCAAGAAAATATCCCCCACATCATTACACCATCACCACCAGCCTGAACCATTGATACAAGGCAGGATAGATCCATGCTTTCATGTTGTTTACACCAAACTCTGACCCTACCATCTAAATGTCACAGCTGAAATCGAGACTCATCAGACCAGGCAAAGTTTTTCCAATGTTCTATTGTCCATTTTGGTCAGTCAGTGGCACCTGGTGTGGTCTTCTGCTGCTATAGCCCATCTGCTTCAAGGTCCGTTGTGTTGTGCATTCAGAGATGATATTCTGCATACCTTGGTTGTAACAAGTACCGGTAGTTGAGTTACTGTTGCCTTTCTATCATCTCAAACCAGTCTGCCCATTCTCCCCTGACATCAACAATAGACATGTGCACACTGAAATATTTTGTTTCGGAATTTCGTTTTCGTCCGAAAAATAAATTTATTTAGTTACTCCCGAAATTCGTTTTTATTTATTTTGTTTCGTTAAAAAATGCATTCGTCCGAAAATCCGAAATAATTAAGGTTGAATCTGTCATTAAAGACTTATGGTGTCTGTCGAATGTTCTAAGAAGATTCAACGGAGCAGCTAAACTGTACGACGCCGCAATCGTACATTTCCGGTCGAATGTTCCGCCTACAAGCTATAGTAGAATTCTAATGTTTTATGACACCAGTAATAATTATATTTATTAATTATTATTACTAGTCAACCAACATTAGAATTCTTCTATAGCCTATGGGCGGAGCATTTGACCATAAATGTCCACTTGCGGCGACTGCTTCGTCGAATCTTCATGTCGAATCTTTTCTCCCTATGTCGAATAATCTTGGACTAATAGAGTTAGGTTAGGCACATTCGACCTTTTTTGCTATTGTCTCTATAATGTCGAATCTTTTCTCTCTATGTAGAATAATCTTTGACTAATAGAGCTAAGGTTAGGCACATTCGACCACAGGTTCGATAGACACAGATCGCTATTGACAGCGTCATGTCGAATCTCCTATCTATATCGAACTGTTGTCGCAACGAAAACTAAAATAAAGCATTTATTTATGTTGGATCTTTCGGTTTTCTGATTCTGCACTTTCGTTATCGTTT
The DNA here is from genome assembly GCA_029206835.1 of Rana muscosa. Classification (NCBI taxonomy): domain Eukaryota; kingdom Metazoa; phylum Chordata; class Amphibia; order Anura; family Ranidae; genus Rana; species Rana muscosa. The sequence continues at coordinate 444,446,856 of CM055116.1, forward strand.
GTTAAAACGATAACGAAAATACTTGAAATTCAGACGAAAATGCATTCGGACGAAAACGAATGCACATGTCTAATCAACAAGGCATTTTCGTTGCTCACTGTTGCTCACTGGATATTTTCTCTTTTTCGGACCATTCTCTGTAAACCCTAAAGATGGTTGTGCGTGAAAATCCCAGTAGATCAGCTGTTTTTGGATTACTCAGACCAGCCCATCTGGCACCAACAACCATGCCACGATCAAAGTCACTTAAATTGCCTTTCTTCCCCATTCTGATGCTCGGTTTAAACTTCAGCAAGTCATCTTCACCATGTCTAGATGCCTAAATGCATTGAGTTGCTCCCATGTAATTTGCTGATTAGCAATTTGTGTTACCAAGCAATTGAACAGGTGTGCCTAATAAAGTGGCCAGTGAGTATATACTTTAATAATATTGGGAAATAGTTTCAGAAAAGCAAGAGGTAAAGAAAAATAAAATAAAGGCATACCACTATAGAAATTATATCCCTCTGTGCCTTTAAGTTCTGGTAAATGACCATAGCTCAACTCTGGCAGCCTCATGTCGGCTCTTGAAAACTCCCATTTTTTCTTGTTTAGTTGAAGAAGGCTCTTTTCATTGGCAACCTGTTGTCAAAAGCATCTATGAGTTACTAAGTGCAACGGAGACTTCTAAAAAGTACATTTACTTTGATTTATTAAATTATTCTGGCTTGTCATACTTGCAAACTGAAAGCAAAGCCTTGTTAAAGATATATTGTGCACTTTCAAAAGTTTTTGTTGTTTTACCTAGGTATTATTGTAATTATATTCCCTGTGCTGTTTGTTTGCTTTACCTTGTAATGATTGGCTCACTTGTTGTGGCTACAGCTTGACAAGGTAGCATGTCTGTTCATCAGAGCGAGAATACAACTTCTTGTCACAAAGCATCGAGTGCATGCCTAGCAATTTCCTCTGTGTTACATCTCAAATTTGGAAGTGTTAATGTGACGAAAACACACCTTTCCAGCAAGGTGAAATCTCTGTTATTGCTCTGCCTTTTTGTGTCTGTATCAGATCTAATTACTATGTAGTGCTCACCTGCAGAGCACTAGACAGAGGGAAACAGGGATTTTGGAATATATCGTAATAGCAAGCTCAGTTCTCACATCACAGACACAGGTTATGCATTAACCTGTGCTGTGCCACACAGCATGCCTCATGTTTAACCACTTCAATACCGGGCACTTTCACCCCCAATTTTCAGCTTTCAGTGCTGTGGCACTTTGAATGACAATTGCGCAATCATGCAATACTGTGTCAGGAAAGAATTGCCAAAAGCCGGCAAGTCTGTTTACATGTGACCAGCTGTGATTGGACACAGCTGATGACATGGTAAAGGGCCCTGTGGGAGGCGCAGTCCTGGGATGACGCTCATGGACACCCTCCCAGAACTGGAAAGCTGCGCTGTAGCTGTCTTTCGACTAAAGCGTGGGCGGGAAGGGGTTAAATATGAACAGAAACTTCTGACACAGTAATGTCAAACTTACTCTACTATAGCTGAGTGTACAGGCCAACAAATGACATCATCAAAACACATGATCAATACACATCTTGTGAAAAACACGGGGTTACAGGTTGTGAGGTTTATAATGCCTTTAATGCCACGTACACACGATCGATTTTTTTGAAGGTGAAAACACTGTCGAAAAAATCGACGTTAAAAACGAGGAACAGCTTGTTCCCCCCACACACGGCCGTTTTAAATGTCATTTTTTTTGGGTCGAAAAAAACGACCGTGTGTGGGCTCCGCGGCAGTGTTTCCCTATGGGAAACACTGCAGCGGAAAACATGTCGAAAAAAACGACGAGAAAAATTAGAACATGTTCTAATTTTTCTCGTCGTTTTTAATGCCGTTTTTCTCTTCGAAAAAAACGACAGAAAGCCCACAGACTATCGTTTTTCTCGTCGAATGGGAAAAATGACGTTTTTTCAGACGGGAAAAATGGCCGTGTGTACGCGGCATTAGAGTCATTTTTGAGGCAACTGTGTATGTATTAAACACAGGAAATTAGCATGTAGAGGGAGCTCTTTCATGGCATTTATTCAGCCTCTCTGTTTCACCACATTTGCAATATGATATATTCCCCAGAATGTATTGTTTTTTTAAAAAAAAACTCCAGGAAATGCATTAATTTGAAAATTTTGCTGGCTTATAGGGGGTTGGGTCCAGTGAGATGTATGCCACCTCATGGACACATCTCTTTTATTTACTATTTACAAATTTAGGCACTGGGAGTACAGCTATCACTAGGTACCTGCTGTGTGACTGTCCCTCCCTCCCCTCCACTGTCCATTTACAAAATACTTTTCTAAATGGGCTTACATCATACAAAGCCTTCCATGAATGGGCAGGAGAGGCAGGCAAAAAAGCTGCAAATGAATCTGCAGCTTCTGTATCTTACACTCGAAGGTCCAGCATCCGAAAGCTGGACGTATAGTGGTAGCTGTACTCCCAGAGTTCTGTAAAAATTTAACTAGCATGTGACAAATGTATATACCAACAAAGAGATAAGCACACAAGGTGGCACTTACAGGATTTACATATAGTATTACAGTATACAGTTTGTTAACCTCTGAGGAATAGGTGGGAAGGCTCAGTGGCCTGGGCAATCTTAGTTATGTATGAGGCTATGCCCTAGAAGTTGAGATAGTATTGGCTAACCAATAACAAGGTTATATAGGGGCCTATCAGAAAAAAAAAAAAAATCATGTTCTGGGGAAACATTTATCAAGCTTTCAGCAATTGAGGTCTTCTGGGCTATCCGAATGTACTTAAATGCTGGGTGGAAAAAAGCCATATAAAAGAGGCATTTGAATTTATTTACTGAATTACACAATACAAAAAAAGAAATAATAGCATGTAAAGCATGTATAGTACAGTAGTCATAGCAATTAGATTTTGCCTTTCATCAATAAGAGCAAAGAAAGATAGTAGATGATTAGTTGCAATGGGTTACTGCCTTATCTAGACCCCAAAATGTTTGTTTATAAAAAAAAATGCATGACTTTACCAGACTTGAAACATTTGGATTATAAGAATTTCCTTGGGAAGGTCTTCCTCCATTTAATTTGAAACTGCTTACATATATTTTACTCTTCTCTTCTGCCCTGCAATTATAAGAAAAGATGCAGTCCTTAACAAATGGCATAGTATTATAGTATATTATAACAAATAAAATATTAAAATCTAAGGTGAATTTTAAAACATTTTGCAAGAAAATGCAATAGGTTAAGTGGTTTCATACAGTTCAGAACCTCTAAGTTAATCAGCAAATAGCAAATTAAGTAGGTAGCAATGTAATCCAAAAGATGTATCTTATACAGAAAACTCACAGCAAGCTTTAGGCCAAATACACATGGACATAAAAGCAGATTACAGGTCGTTCACACTATCGCCGCATCCGTCGCACAGCAGGGGTCCGATGCGTGCTGGTGCACTGTTTCAGGTCCGATTTCAGCCCGAATTATGGGCTGAATTTGGACCTGAAACGCACTGAAACGCAATTGAAAAGCAATTTGCACCGGACCCGCTGCAGAGATATGTGAACCGGCTCCATAGAGAGCCAGACACATTCTCCTGCTTTGCGAATTGGATGCGGAGAAATCCTCATCCAATTTGCATAGGTGTGAACCGAGCCTCAAGGTTACAGGCATTACTCATGAAGATCTGAGTACTCCATCCTTTCTATAATCCTTGAGCTATCAATTAAATTTGTTAGGTGTCCATATTAGCCTTGGATATATTTAAAACTGTTAGGTAAGTCTCCTCTTTTTCCTCTTTTTCCAGAATAAACATATACACTGAGCAGAAGTTAAACACTGGTACTTGAGGGCAACAGAAAGGGTTTGATTTACTGGAGAATAATCACATACACGATCAAATTGTGTACACACCTTACAAAGGAAATCTTTTTCCCACATATCTTGCTATGTGCCTGTGATTTACCCAGTCACATGCTAAAAGGTATATACACGGAACTTGAAAACATGTGTGCTCTCCTCGCTCCTCTGTTTATTTGTATGGCCTTGGCAAGGTGTGGTAGCTACGCCAGTCAAATGTAATGGCTTAGAAACATGCACAAGGGATCATGCCCACCTTCATGTTATCCTCCAAGTTTGGCTTGTGGCCTTTCACAGACTGTAGTTAGCTATATATTGGGTAAATATCCATGGGTCATGCAGAAGATTCCTAAAGCAAATATTCTGAACTGCAGTCTTCTGCTCTTAAAAGGAATAGGCAGCATTTTGATATTATGAAGGATTGTGTTGATAGACCCTTTTGCATTGCATTTTGATATTATTAAGGCCTGTGTTGATGGGCCCCTCGCATACAAGTCTATGGCAATGCAAAATCCACTTGAAACAAGTCAGATGGAGGTCAGCTGCAGGCCAAATACAGTGTCCAAATCGCATAGGTGCAATACACTTTAGTCATGTAGCATTAACGCCTCCCAGTGGTCATGACTGCAAGGCCCAGAAGGTCCCCTGGAGACATACAGCTGGGCATGGCTAGAAGGGTGCTTGGTAAGAGAACTATTGCCAGTAGTAGAAAGGCCCCTAAATAAGACAAGTGGTTAAAACTGGTGGAGGTAGAAGACTGATGGCTGCAGCTGATAGGGTTCCTAAAGGAAGACTAGTGGCTACAGTTAGTGGTGCACTTGAACAAGAGTCATGATTTGAATATAAGAGAATACTGTAATTAGAGAAGTTGCCAAATCTAATGGTTCTATATTTACAATAACCAAAACTTACATCCATCTGCCTGCTCCTGGATTTCCTTGCCGGCAAAATCTAATAAAAATCTAGTAAATTAGGCCAAAAGTCTATACACAATTTGGATTTTTTGGTAGTGTTCACTTTTCCTGAATTATCACAACCTGAGCAGACAAGCTGTCCAAAGCTGCTCATTAGGTAAGTGAAACTAAAGGGATTTATATTTCTTTTTAAAAAAAAGACAATACAATATTGATCTTAAAGTACTGTATAACTAAAAGCAAAACTTTTTTTTAGTTTTAGATAGAGTGCAGAAAGATTAGAACACTTGTCATTCTTTATTGCTGTCTGTGCTCCAATTAAGCAGATTCACCTCTCTATTTGTCCTGTTTACCATTTTCATTGAATGTAAAAGTAAAAGAAAGTCCCAATTTAAAAATAATAGAGGGGAAATCTTCCAATGGGGGTCTGGTGATCTGGGGGTCCCTAGGGAATTCCCTAATTTGCAGGGATTTCCCCTCACTTCTTGTTTGACTATGGGACAGGAAGTGAAGAGAAATCTCTGCAATGGAACAGAAATGGCGACAGGGGTTATAACCCTCCCTTGCTCTATCCAAAATAAAAAAAAGTTTTGCCTATAGTTCTACTTTCACTTTTTATTAATATTGCCCGTAAAAGTGGCTCACAACTACTATTTATATTTGTGTAGGAAAAGGTTGTTTAACAGTGTTCCTGGGTTGAAGCATGCTGCATGCCAGTGAAACTTTCAAAATGGGTCACATAATTTCAAACATTATATATTGTATATAATTGTCTAAAGTTAATCTCCAAACATGACATGTTTCTGTACATTTCAAATATGATCAAAGAAATGTAAGTAATAATTTCTGTAAAAAACAGAGTTACAGAGTTCTTAAATAATGTTTCACTTACAAAAATGTATTTAATATATTTTAATTAATTTTAATATACACTATGTTTTTTTTTATTTGATTAAAGCAGTAAATGTTTAGTGAAGGACGCAATTCCTGCTTTGTAAATGTACCCCTATATGGCCAAAAGTTTGACCATCACACCTATATGAGCTTGATGGACGTCCAATTCCAAAGCCATGAGAATTGTTGGGAGTTGTTTTTGCCCCCCCCCCCACTCCTTGGGACCATACTCCCAGCCTCCATTTTTTCCACAAAATTGTGGAGTGTGTCTGCGGGAATTTGTGTCCATTCAGTCAGAAGAGCATTAGTAAGGTCAGGTATTGATGTTGTGCAAGAAGACCTGGCTCACAATCACCATTCCACTTCATCTCAAGGGTGTTCAATAAGGTTAAAGTCAGGTCATTTGAGTTTTTCCCCATCAAACTGGTCAGGCCATGTCTTTATCGATTTGGCTTCGTGCATGCGGTAAAATCATGCTAGAACAAAAGGGCCTTTTCCAAACTCCTTAAATGGAACACCTGAACTGACTTGAAGACACCACCTCCCTTGTTAGTGTAAATTAGAACCAGTCATATAGATGGGACTTTATAGGTTTCACAGAGAAGGGGCTTTCAACTATGGACTTGGGATACCTTTGTCTACCTGATGAAGCTGATTGCAAAACATGTCAAAACTGCAACTCCACCCTGTGATTGGAGAAGTCTTATGCAGTAATTGTAATTAGAATGGTATTATTTAACAGGACTACTTTGTCCTGTGTCGTTTATTCCATGTAAAGATAAATGGTAAGAGAAGTCTCTATAGTAAGGGGTGCTGATTCAGAGGTATATTCAAATTGTGCAATACAGTGTATCTTTTGCAAGCATTTATAAGTATTTCAAATATGATTTTTATTTTGAATTAAAAACATGCTTTTAATTTGTTCAGTGTTTTTGCCACCTATAAAGTCCCATCTAGATGGCTATTTTTGATTCACCCTTGGATAAAAGCAAAAGGGAATAGGTCACTAATGTTTTATAAAAAAAAAAAAAGTAACAGAGCTCCAAATACCTGAAACTAACATGGCTGGAGCCAGATGATGCAGTAGCATTGGATGATAAATGCGGAGAAATGGCAGTGAGGTTGTAGCTTATTGGAGGAATCATCCCAGCTGGGCTTTTATGGTGATCTAGGCTGTTGCTTGACTCTTTTAGTGTGACATAAGGTACTGTCCTTCCCTGATTAGTGGTACCAGTAAATAAACCACTGGCATTAGATGCCCCATCAGTCTTCTCAGCCTTTTCAGAATCCATTTTAATGATTTTCACCTTTAAAGGTTTAGTCTCCTTCACTTTGTGATCGATATTGAAATCCTGCATACAAAACAAAATATTGGATAAATTATGTGTTTCTAAGAACTGTTCTGTAGAAAAATACATGATGCTGGTATCCCGTTTTTTCAGTAACACGGCATAAGAGAATGACCTTTGGAGCCTCTGTGTTTCTTTAATGACAGATTATCTTTATTTCTTTTTTATGATAGGCCTCCATATGGCCTGTTCAGAACTGTTAAAAACGCCTATAACATTTATCAGTTCACAGCATTAACTCAACCTACTTTATACATTCCAACCTAGTCACCACCTACTGTAACACTTTATTATGCGGGTTACTTTCCAACAAATAAATATTAATAACCTAATCTTAATTTAAATGTCTTAAACCAGGTACACACGGGCCAAATGTAGGGAGACAACGGCCGGTTAAAAAAAATGGCCGACATTCCGCCTGTGTGCATGTCGGTCTGTCTGACAGAAGCTGGCTGTTTGACCGGCTTCTGTCGGACGTGCATGCTAGAATACTAGCATCTGATCAAATCACGATCAGCGCTCTCAGCTAATAGCAGAAAGCGCTAATCGGAGTGTTCTGGAAGGGGGGGGCGTCCCCCTGTCAGAACACAACAGCTCAGCAGGGGAGATCGCTGTGCTATCTTCGGATAATGAGTACAGCAGCTCCGTCTGGAAAACAAACGCGTAGTGTGTGCCAGGATTTAGGGTGCATGCCATACACTTTTCGATATCCACAAGAATGCAGCCATTTCTGGTGTCACTTGTGCATGTAAATAGGAGTGACCCAATGTGCTGATTTTTTTTTTTCATTTTGGATCGAGTAGGGGAGGGTTATACCCCTATCAGTTTTTTTTTTTTGCCATCTGTGTCCCATTGCAGAGATTTCCCTTCACTTCCTGTTCCATAGCCAAACAGGAAGTCAGAGGAAATCCTTGCAAATGAAAAAAATTATTTTGGGACCATCAGGTCACCAGAATTAGTTTCCCCAATGGAGCATTCCCTCCACCCCTATTAGTTTTTTGGGGACAACCCAAAATTTTTGATTTTCTTTTACTTTCACTTTCCATGATAATGGTAAACAGGACAGAAAGAGAGGGTGAATCTTCCTAACGGGGGCACAGACAGCAATAAAAAGTGACAGGGGTTATAATCCCCCCCCCCAAAAAAAAAAGGTTTTGCCTTTAGTTACACTTTAAAGATGGAAGTGAAGAAATATCTCCATCAGACAAACCGACAGAATCTAATTTACTATTACTCAGATGCTGATTAGTTCTCATTAATTACTGCAAGCTTACACTTCGGTGATGTGTTATCAAATAACTATATTTTACCTGTAGTGCCAGTGCTTTCTTTTCACCTGGATAATCATCTTTTTCTTTCTTAACATTCTTTGTTTTCTTAGGTTGTAGTTGATTGTCTTTGGAAAGCTTCTGAACTTTTGCACTGACTTCCTGGGAAAACCTTTACATTGAAACAGAAGGATACATAATTATGCATGGTCACTATATGTTTTTATTTTATTGTATATAACAATGATGCTGTAGCAGAACAATAAAGGTCACAAGGTGGCAGCCACACGTGTTCCTATACCTGGGGGTACTGGCAACAACCATTACTATGTCCAATGAGAAAGCCCTTGTGAGCTAATGAAGCAGTCTCATTGAACAGAAGAAAGATTTAGCCACATATTCAGTGAAAATCAGGCCCCAATGACTAACTGAGTCAGAACAGGACATATATGAAACAATTTCGGTACATACAAGCATATATAATATATATCTTGTGGCACTTAATCTTAGGCAGGCCTTTAATAGTTTAAAATGGATTACAGGTTCACTTTAATTATTATGACTTCCTCAGTTAGTAGAACAATTTTCCTCATTCACTGTTTGTATCCCACTATAAAATGCATAGCTTATTTATTTTCCAATATACATTGTTAAAGCTAAACTCTTGGAATTAGAGAAAATCTACTCTTGCAATGCCCCCTCCCTGCACTGCATTTCCAGTAACCCTGTATTGTAAGTGTTGGAGGTGAGCATGTGACCACAGCCCTAAGCACCTTGGAGAGGAGGCAGCAGTGCTGGACCAGTTGCATTGATGAAGAGAGACTTCCGGAGCCAGGAATTAAGTATGTATGTATAACCCCTGTCCCTTGCACCCCTTATACATTTGTTTACCCCTGTCTGGATTTTCCTTCTGGCTGCTTCTTTTGGAAAAAAAAATGCAGAGCTGCACAGAGTCTTGGTGCTGTAGCAGGAAATACAGCCTGCTTGTGACGTATTATTGCTTTTGCATGTTTAGAGCAAAAACTAAGCATTGCAAGCAGTTTGATCCACAAATATTAATATCCACATATAGAACCAATACTTTGGTAATCTGCTCTGAGCTGCTAGAAAGTGATTTGCATTCCTCACCTGAGAATTTTTCTGCAGTTGACATTAAAAAGTAACATCATGGAATGTGATTTTGCGATGACCTAGTGGAGATTTTTATCCTTGTTTGGGATTCGAATTTCTGTCAGGCTTATATTCCTATATGTGCGGCTGCTCAAGAGATCCACCCTCTTTATTTCTCCCAAACAGCAATGGGGTGTATTTACTAAAGACAAAAAGATTGTGCAGTTGCTCCAGAGCTTAGTAAATGAGCAGAAGCTCTGCCGACTTCCATCATCCAATCATGTGCAGGCAAAAATTCAGTTTTTTTAAATTTTCCATGCTCATAATTGGATATTCTTTGCAATGTGAAGCTTTACCTAATTTAATAAGCTCTGGAGCAACTGCACTTTCAGAGTGCAACTGCAATTTGCAAAGTGCACAGTCTTTTTTGCCTTTAGTAAATCAACCCCAATGTCAACAACTGTCATGAAAGGTTTCACCTACTGGTGGCACTGTTAGTTCCTTGTGCCGCAGTACCAATGTACACCAGCGGGTGTTTCCTGGCAGTGTGGAGCAGACATCACCTCCTGCGATCGGGTGTCACCTGAGGCTAATTGCAGGTGTGTGTATAAATACCCGGCAAGCATTAACACATTTGCCTTGGTTTCTTCCTTGCGCCCTCATCTGTACCTGCTAACCTGTTACCCTGATCCTGTTACCCTGATCCTGTTACCCTAATTCTGTTACCCTGTGTGCCTGTGAATCTGATCCTGATCCCATCCCTCCTGCTACACTGCATCCCTGCCCTGCAGCCTGATCTCGTCCACCTTCTCCCTGTCCTGTCCTGGCCTGGCTACGTTTATGATTCCTCTCAACCTCAGACAGCTCACAACAAACCAGACCTGCTGTTAGACACCTGCCTGCCCAAATATCTTTTCCCCCATCACCCACGGCAACCTCAGTCTCAGCCCAATATACTTTACTTCCAACCAAATATCAATACCCCGTTTCTACCCGCTGCACCTATCCTGCCTTTAATCCAGCTGCCTCTTCCCTACTGCCTGTAACAACCCCACAAAAACATCCTCCAGCCACTGTTCCCGTTTCTTTACCGCATTCCAGCCCTTCTTTTCAACCAGCTACATCCCTTTCCTATAGCCCTGCAGTCACCTACAAAACTTCAGTGGCTAAACCAAAAAAGAAACTGAAGTTTTTCCCAACCCATTCGATCCTGCCACTATCCCAATCTCCCTCCACTCCAGCCAACTTGCTTCAGCCTGTTCCCGCACCAGCTGAGCCGCGCCAGCTTGCTTCCATGCCAACCAACCTGCTCCAGTCTGCCTCCTTGCCAGTTGATCTGCTCCAGTCTGCTTCCATGCCAGCTGATCCTGAACCTGATGACCTACCTAATCCTGCCAACCTTCTGCCTGCTGTCAGCCTGATACCCCAGTATTTGCTGTTCACTCTCAAGTTCCTGTGTCCATGTTCCAGTCTGATGTTTCTATGCCCATGTTCCAGCCTGAAGATCCGGTGTCTGTGTCACCGCCTGAATTTCCGGTGCCTGTGTGCCCATCTGAAGTTCCGGTGCCTGTGTCCCCGTCTGAAGTTCCGGTGCCTGTGTCCCCGCCTGAAGTTCCGGTGCCTGTGTTTCTGCCTGAAGTCTCGGTGCCTGTGTTCCAGCCCGAAATTCTGGTGTCCCCCCCTGAAGCTCCAGTGCCTGTGTCCCCGCCTGAAGTTCTGGTGCCTGTGTCCCCATCTGAAGTTCCGGTGCCTGTATCCCCGCCTGAAGTTCCGGTGCATTTGTCCCCGCCTGAAGTTCCGGTGCCTGTGTCCCCGCCTGAAGTTCCGGTGCCTGTGTCCCCGCCTGAAGTTCCGTTGCCTGTGTCCCCGCATGAAGTCTCGGTGCCTGTGTCCCAGCCCGAGGTTCCGGTGTCCCTACCTGAAGATTCGGTGTCCCAACCTGAAGATCCGGTGTCCCAGCCTGAAGATTCGGTGCCTGTGTCCCCGTCTGAAGTTCCGGTGCCTTTGTCCCCACCTGAAGTTCCGGTGCCTGTGTCCCAGCCTGAAGATCAGGTGTCCCAGCCTGAAGATCCGGTGCCTGTGTCCCCGCCTGAAGTTACGGTGCCTGTGTCCTCACCTGAAGTTCCGATGCCTGTGTCCCAGCCTGAAGATCCGGTGTCCCAGCCTGAAGATCCGGTGCCCGTGTCCCAGCCTGAAGATCCAGTGCCCGTGTCCCAGCCTAAAGTTTCGTGCCCGTTTCCCAACCTGAAGTTTCGTGACTGTTTCCCAGCCTAAAGTTTTGGTGCCAGTTTCCCAGCCTGTAGTTTCTATGTCCGTTTCCCAGCCTAAAGTTTCCCAGCCTGTTGAGCCGGTGCCTTTTACCCAGCCGGTTGAACCGGTGCCCGGTACCCAGCCTGCTAAACCGCTGCCCTTCACCCCGCCTGTTGAGCCAATACCCGTCATCCTGCTTGCTGAGCCGGTGCCTGGCGTCCAGCTTGCTGAGCCGGTGCCCGTTACCCAGCCCACTGGGCCGGGGCCTGTTACCCAGCCTGCCGTTACGGTGCTCGCTGCTCGGCCTGATGTTTCAGTGTCTGCTGTCCGGCTGGATGACCCGAAGCCTGCTTTCCAGCCAAATGACCTAAAGTCGGCCTCCCAGCCAGATGACCTGGAGCCTGCCACCCATCCAGATGACCCGGATCCTGCTGCCCAGCCAGACGAACCGGATCCTGCCGCCTAGCCAGACGACCTGGATCCTGCCGCCCAGCCAGACAACCTGGATCCTGCCGCCCAGCCAGATGACCCAGATCCTGCTGCCCAGCCAGACGACCCGGATCCTGCTGCCCAGCCAGACGACCCGTATCCTGCCGTCCAGCCAGACGACCCAGATACTGCCGCCCAGCCAGACGACCCGGAGCCTGCCGTCCAGTCTGCTGTCTGGCCTGATGTTCCAGTGCCTGCTGCCTGGTTTGATTATCTGATGCCCACTGCCCAGTTTGACGTACCCGCTGCCCAGTTTGACGTACCTGCTGCAGAGCTTGATGTGCCCGCTGCCCAATTTAAAGTGCCTGATGCCCAGCTCAATGTACCCGCTGCCCAGATTGATGTGCCTGCTGCCCAGACCGATGTGCCTGCTGCCCAGTTTGATGTGCCTGCTGCCCAGTTTGATGTGCCTGCTGCCCAGCTCGATGTGCCTGCTGCCCAACTTAAAGTGCCTGCTGCCCAGCTCGATGTGCCTGTTGCCCAGCTCAATGTGCGTGCCGCCCAGCTTGACGTGCCCGCTGCCCAGTTTCATGTGCCTGCTGCTCAGTTTGATGTGCCTGCTGCCCAGACCGATGTGCCTGCTGCCCAGTTTGATGTGCCTGCTGCCTAGTTTGATGTGCCTGCTGCCCAGCTCGGTGTGCCTGCTGCCCAACTTAAAGTGCCTGCTGCCCAGCTCGATGTGCCTGCTGCCCAGCTCAATGTGCGTGCCGCCCAGCTTGACGTGCCTGCTGCCCAGTTTGATGTGCCTGCTGCTCAGTTTGATGTGCCTGCTGTCCAGCTTCATGTACCTCTGTCCGTTGTCTGGCTTGATACCATCAACTTATTACATGCCCAGTTTGATTTGCCTCTGCCCACTGTACAGCTTGATGCCATGGATTATTTACTGTTACAACTAATTGGAGCATCCGGAGGTCGCTCCTTTGAGGGGGGTACTGTCAGGAAAGGTTTCACCTATTAGTGGCGCTGTCGGTCCTGTGGATCGCAGTACTGGTGTCCACCAGCGGGTGTCTCCTAACAGTCTGGAGCTGTCATGAAAGGTTTCACCTGCTGGTGGCACTGTTAGATCCTTGGGCCGCAGTACCAATGTCCACCAGAGGGTGTCTCCTGGCAGTGTGGAGCAGACATCACCTCCTGCGATCAGGTGTCACCTGAAGCTAATTGCAGGTGTGTGTATTAATACCCGGCAAACATTAACACACTTGCCTTGGTATCTTCCTTGCGCCCTGATCTGTACCTCCTAACCTGTGAACCTGATCCTGTTACCCTGATCCTGTTACCCTGTGTACCTGTGAATCTGATCCTGATCCCATCCCTCCTGTTACCCTGCATCCCTGCCCTGCAGCCTGATCCCATCCACTTGCTCCCTATCCTGTCCTGTTCCTTGCCCCCATCTGCTGATCTCCTGTGTATGATTCTGGCCTGGCTAAATTTATAATTCCGGTATTCCCCATCTATTGTATATACTTATTGTTATTTGTGGATCACTGTCAGGTTTGTTCTTCACTATTTAGTATTGGAGGTGCTTGTGTATTTATATCACTTATCTTAAATAAACGTAATTACTCACTTTATATATGTTTGGTTTCCTCTGTAGCAGTTCACACGGTTCTGGTCACACCTGTTCATGACACCAGCACTGAATGTAAGGGAAAATCTAAAATGTTGTGTTGTCCCCGAAAAAAGGAAATTCACCTCTTTTGGAGAGATCTACTCTCAGTTCCTGTTGTGTCAAGTCAGCAAGTACAGGAAAATCTTGTCAATGGGAGCCAGACAGCAAAAATATGTTGATAAGGGTTTTAAACTATTCCCTACTTCATCAACAACTTAAAAATGGCTATAGATTTCCTTTAAGTTGTTTAGTCAACAAATATGCATTTGCAAGAGTATTGTGTGCTAAAGAGATTTTCTTTAAGAGGAAAAAATAAAGAATATGTGACAGCTCAGAACTAAGAGCATTTTTATGATACAATTTCTGATTCATACACACCTCTCAGAAAATCCATCCTTCTTAAACAGGTCATGTTGCAGCAAAGTCACACAGGGTGGCCTCTTGTCTGGGTCAATTTGTAAGCAATTCTGCAACACAAGATATTGATAGTTATTTAAAGTGTTCCCATTAGTATTTTAACCATGGTGTTTTAAGTGTTTCAGTAGTGTACAATGGCCTAATTTAAATCAAAGCCAACTATCAAAAAATACTGTAGTCTGATATCAATATGCAGTTAAAACATGTGTAGCGGGGTCTCCTTTAAGGCCCCGGGACTACGTTACCCAGAACCCTGTTCGGCACCCAGAGTGCAGTTAGCCATCGCAGAGACTCATGGGAGGGGTTATTTAAGGAGGAGACGAGGCGGAGCTCGGCCTCTTTGGACACCGCGCTGCAAGCAAGAGTTTCTTTCTGTGCGGATCTGCTGCAGTGCAAGGCCTGAAGCCTGGGCCTTGCACAACTTCCAAAGAGCCTTCCACCCCACTGCGGAGCCTGGGTGGCATCTGACTTGTTGAGTGAGGACATCAGTTGGATCGGGGACCCGATCGTTGCAGACGCTGTGTGCGGATACACAGCAGGGTGGACGTTCCGGACTGGGATCGCGTCCGGAGTGGTGAGCGGGCACCTGCCCAGACCAATAGACTGTGCCGTGTTCAGGCCTATAGACTGCATAGGCCCACAGTTTCGTTTATTTGCTGCTCCCCGGGGGGACTGGTAGCAGGACAGAGTTGAAGTGTCCCCCCCCAGTATAGTGTTCCAAGTTATTGCCTGGTTGTGGATTACAAAGTACTATTCATCAAGTGCACCACCGAAAGCTGGCATGCGAAGAAATCCCTATAGGAGGTGACTGAGATTTACTCCATGTCAGGCCTGACCGGGGTGGGGAGTTAAGATATTGTTTAGTGCGCCATAGGGCGCGCATACCATAATAGCTACGCGTGGTGAAGTACCGCGCAGCGCCATTATTGTGTGCTGTATTGATTTCTGTAGGGCTCTGCAAGCCAATTGCATGTGTTGTGTTCTGCCTATGCTACCTTTGAGATAAGAGTAAACTGTTATATTTAATCTCTCGCCTCAGTGTGTTGTCTTACTGCTAAGAAATTACCCCTTGCAATACTTTTGAATGTGATACAAATCTAACCCTAGATTAACTGTGCCAGAGTGGGTCGAGTAAGATTGCCGGGGGTTGGTGGTGCTGCACACAGGGCCCGAAATCAAACCAAGCGGCTCTCTTAACTGGGGGTAGCGCTACACATGGGGGCTCTCGAGTCCGGGATCCTGTTGCAGCAAGTAACATGCCAAAAGTACCAGCATGGACCCACTAGAAGTAGGACAGTGGTGTAAAACGGTCGGCACAGATCCAGCCGGGATAGTAGTCATAGAACTCCCAGGGATCTGGCAAGAAGAAGCGGTGAAGCAGCTAGTGATGTCACTGTCACCGTATCAGAAAGCATGGGTGGTGGATGTCAGGACGATTCCTCACTGACACACGCATTAGTGGAATGGAAGGACGGAGTCCAAGAACATTTCAAGAGTAGTGTAGAAGCGTAGAGTAGAAGTGTAGAAGCTATAGATGATCAGACTTATAGTCTAATACACGCGCTGCCGCTTAAGCCAGGAGGACGGTCTCAGACACCGAAACTATCTCCATCACCCACCCCAAAAGTAGAAAGACAGGTGAAAAGGGAAAGTCCCGGGTCGCCATCTGCCACTCTCGGCGCAGAGTTGTGCGCGGTCCTGGGAGAACTTGTGGCACAGTGTAAGAAAGATCCTACAGATTACCAGATGTCAGGATACAGAAAACTTAGAATATTCTCAGGAAGGAAACCTGTACCCTCGGGTGAAGAGGGGTTCGAGGAGTGGTTAGACGGTGCCACTCAGGCCCTAGAAGAATGGGAAGTCCCAGACCACAGAAAGAAGCAGAGAATTGCTGAGAGCTTGAAGGGGCCTGCTCTAGAGGCCATACGCAACCTCAAGATGAGTAAGACAGACTGTAATGCACAAGACTATCTGGACATCCTGCAGAATGTGTTCGGTGGAACAGAGAAAATCACTGAGTTCACCTATCAGCTGGAGCACTGCTACCAAAAAGACAGGAGAGAAACTGTCAGAGTTCATGAGGCGCCTGGATAAGATCCTGCATAAGATGATTCTTAAGAAGGGAATGGACCCACGGAAGGTGGATGAGGCCCGTGTTCAACAGGTGATGAGCGGATCTCAGCCCCTGGACCCCATCGCATTGGCGCTACGCACAAGACAGGACGGGAAGAGCCTGGAGTACCCTGACTTGATCCGAGTGGTCAGAGAGGAAGAAGCTATGCTGGAGGAGAAGAAGAGGAGCCTACCAATTGAGTCGGTGAATCCTCCTCCAGTGATGGTCAGGACAGCCATGACCCTGGAAAGAGACTCAGAGGTGGATACCTTGAAGTCACAGATGTCCCAAGTATTGGGGATGCTGATCTCCCTGATGGAAAAGAAGTCAAGGGAACCAGAGAGGGAAAGTCCGAGGAAGGAGCTGTTTCCCAACACCTCAGCGCCCGCATCTCTGGAAGATTGGGGGGATGTGATTTGTTTCAATTGTGGAGGAGCTGGCCATTTCGCCAAAGTGTGTTCCAGTCCAAAGAAAAAAAAGATGAATAACCGCAAGCCGCCGGAAAACTTCAGCGGGCCCCGGTGAAGGAGTCAACCGGGTACCCATCATCTCCAGTGAGCTCCAAACCGAATGAGAAGCACATGAAAAGAGTGGAGAAGACCCCTCAGAAGAAACGCAAAGTTCCTCAGAAGGAACGCACCCCAAAGAAAGAGAGTAGTGTCCCTCAGCGGGTAGTTACACCCACCAAAAGGAGGGAGATCAATGCATACCTGGCCCAAGAGAGACTTAAGTCCAAAGAGAAATGGAAGAAAGAAAGTCAAAAGGGAAAATGCAAAGATCAAAAGAAAGAGACCCCCTTGAAGCGATATCCAGAGAAGCTGGTGGGTCCCTCCCCGATAGTACCAGTTCAAGTGGAGGGAGTCTACACAAGAGCCATATTGGATACTGGGGCGCAAGTGACCCTGTTGTACCGGGACTTTTATGACAAGCATTTAAGTCACCTACCCATCCAGAAGATTGAAGAGTTGGAGATATGGGGAATTGGGACAGAGAGTTTCCCTTATGATGGCTATCTGCCTATAAAACTGACTTTTGACCCGTCCATAGCCGGGAAGGCTGAAGTGTTCGACACCTTAGCTGTGGTGTGCCCTCGACCGCCTGGAGCTAACAAGAGTTCCCTGATAATAGGGACGAACACGGATCTGGTCCGAAGACTTCTGGCCCCTCTGACAAGAAGGAAAGACCCCACAGTCACTGAGATCCACCCAATGTTGAAGACAGCCTACCAACGGCTGATCTTGGAACAGAAGGCCCCGGAAGAGGGGGTAGGGAAGGTCTGGAGGCTGGGAAGAAGGGGAATAGTGCTGCAGCCCGGTGACGTAACCTGCTTGAAAGCCACAGTGAATCTCACTTGGGAGCAGCCTGGCCCTTTTGTCATGTTGGAACCCGACCCAAGGGAAGAACATTCGGGCCTAGAAGTAGTCCCAGAAGTGGTCCCGGTGAGGGCCCTGAAGAAGGCTCATTGTAAAGTGCCTGTGAGCGTCAGAAATACCACGGATGGTCCCATGGAAATCCCAGCTAGGCTGTTACTGGGCCGGGTGAGCCCAGCTACCCCAGTTGCTTCGCCAGATGTGGAGAAGACAGATGGAGAAAGTACTGTGTGGGAGAAACTTTCCATGGAGAATCCAAATCTGCCCAGGGCTTGGAAAGAGAGAGCCAAGGCCCAGTTGACCAGGTGGGAAAGGATCTTTTCTCAAGATGAATTCGATGTGGGGTGTGCTAGGAGTGCCACCCATCGAATCCGCCTCCAGGAAGACAAACCCTTCAGGGAAAGGGTTAGGCGGGTTCCGTTAGCAGACCTCGAAGACTTGGGGGAGCAGCTCACCGAGCTCAAGCGAACAGGGGTGATTCGAGAATCTAGAAGTCCCTATGCCTCCCCTATAGTGGTGGTCCGGAAGAAGAATGGGTCACTGAGGCTGTGCATAGACTATAGGACCCTCAACAGGAGAACCATACCGGATCAATATACCACTCCAAGGATAGAGGATGCCCTACAGAGCTTGTCTGGAGCCAAGTGGTTCAGTGTTATGGACCTCAAGAGCGGGCACTATCAGATCCCGATGCATCCAGAAGACAAAGAGAAGCCGGCTTTCATAACCCCAGTAGGGTTCTTTGAACGAATGCCTCAAGGTCTGTCTGGAGCTCCGGCCACCTTCCAACGTCTCATGGAGAAGACTGTGGGAGATATGAACCTCATCGAAGTCCTCGTATACTTGGATGACATTATTGTCTTCGGAAGAACCTTGGAAGAGCATGAAGAGAGGCTGGAGAAAGTTTTGAAGAGACTGAGTGAGGAAGGACTCAAGCTCTCACCTGAAAAATGCCAATTCTATCAGTCATCAGTCAACTATCTGGGGCACATAGTGTCTGAAGTTGGGGTAGCCACAGACCCCGCAAAATTGGAGGCAGTCACCTCCTGGCCCAGGCCCACCACGGTGACAGAGCTCAGATCCTTTCTGGGGTTCTGTTCCTATTACAGGAGGTTTGTGGAGGGGTTTGCTCGGATAGCCAGGCCTCTGAATGAGCTGCTAAAGACGGAGGGGGAAGAGGATGACACAGGCCCCAGAAAGCCAGGGGAGTCAGTCAAGGACCAGTGGAACGAGAAGTGTGAGAATGCCTTTCAGATGTTGAAGAAGACATTAACCACTGCCCCTGTCCTGGCCTACGCAGATCCTAAGAAGCCTTATGAACTTCATGTAGATGCCAGTCATGATGGTTTGGGGGGGAGTGCTGTACCAGGAGCATGAAGAGCAACTGAGGCCTGTTGCGTATGTGAGCAGAAGTCTGACTCCCTCCGAAAAGAACTACCCCACCCATAAGTTGGAGTTCCTGGCCCTTAAGTGGGCGGTAGTTGACAAACTTAGAGACTATTTATATGGGGCGGAATCCACAGTGAAAACAGACAACAACCCCCTCACCTATCTCTTCACCACAGCAAAGTTGGATGCCACAGGACATAGGTGGCTGGCGGCGCTGTCTGCCTTCAACTTCGGCCTGAAGTACAGACCTGGGGCTGGAAACCGAGATGCAGACGCTTTGTCTAGAAGATCTCACGTCCCCACTTGCAGTACAGAAGACTGGGCTCAAATGACACCCGACGGGGTGCGGGCCCTCTGTCAAGGGGCTGAACTCCAAGCCAGTGGCGGCTCAAGAGCAGAAGATATAGGGGTTACCATATTAGGAGTTCCCAAGCAATACTGTGGAGTAACCCAACTGGGGGAAGATAACTTGCCAAAACTGTCCAAGAAGGAGCTGAGATCCGACCAATTGGAAGACCCTATGGGGAGATTGGTCCTAGAGGCCCTGGAGAATCAGGACCCGAATAGACTCTTACGCCACCCTTCAAAGGAAACTCGCCTGTTGAGGAAAGAGTGGGACAAGTTACAGGTGCATCAGGGAGTGGTCTACCGAAGGGGCCCCTCTGATGACCTAGAAGACAAATGGCAGTTGTTCTTGCCTGAGAAGCACAGAGAGACAGTCCTGGTTGCTCTGCACGACAACCATGGTCACCTAGGGGCGGAAAGGATTTTCCAACTCGTTAGGGACCGTTTCTATTGGCCCTGCATGAGGGCTGAAGTTGAAGAATACGGCCACTCATGTGCACGATGCATCCAGAGAAAGACTTTACCTCATCAAGCTGCCCCAATGGGCCATCTGCAAAGTCAAAGCCCACTTGATCTGGTATGCATTGATTTTCTCTGCCTCGAACCCGACCTGAGTGGACTATGAAATGTTCTGGTAGTAACCAACCATTTCACCCGGTATGCCCAGGCCTTTCCAACCAAGGACCAGAAGGCTTCCACTGTGGCCAAAGTGCTGATGGAGAAATACTTTGTACATTATGGGCTACCACAACGGCTCCATTCAGATCAGGGAAGGGATTTTGAAAGTCGATTGATCCGGAAACTCCTGGATTCTTTGGGGATCAAGAAGACAAGAACTACCCCCTATCATCCACAAGGTGATGCTCAGCCGGAGAGGTTCAACCGAACCCTGCTCAACATGCTGGGGCAGGGCCGGCGCTACCACTAGGCGAAGTAGGCAGCCGCCTAGGGGCGCACTACCACCTAGGGCGCAACCTCAGCCTCTGTCCTGTGTGACAGTGTGAGCTAGGCTCTCCTCTCTCCTGATCGCTGGCCTGGCCCCATTCAGTGTGCCGCCACGGCGCCACCAAATTGCCCCCATGTGTAGCGCAGAGCGCCCTGCTACGCTGTCACATCTCAGTCCTCAGACAGGTATAATCACACGGCGCCGCTCTGGGACTCCTTTGCTCCAGCCTGTCCCTCTGGTGCGGCGCTGTGTGTCTTGTGTGTGCAGCTGAGGGGCGGGGCTGAGGAGTAGCTGACTGACCTCCCGCCCAGCGAGGACTCGGTGGAGAGGGTGGATGGCATTGGCGGCGGCGCGGCGCTGGCCTGGCCCTGGCGGGGACTCCGTGGAGAGGATGGATGGCGCTGGCCTGGCCCCTGAGCAGAGCCCTGATGATGGCTGACGAAGCACCAAAGCAAAGAGCAGAGGTAAGGAGGAGGACGGATCGATCTACATGCTGTATGAGGGGGAGGGGGGGAGTGTGTTTGAGTAGTGCAGGAAGTAGGAGTCAGGGGGGTCAGTGTATGTGTCATGTAAGGGGGGGGTCAGTGTATGTGTCATGTAAGGGGGGGTCAGTGTATGTGTCCTGTAAGGGGGGGTCAGTGTATGTGTCCTGTAAGGGGGGGTCAGTGTATGTGTCATGTAAGGGGGGTCAGTGTATGTGTCATGTAAGGGGGGGTCAGTGTATGTGTCATGTAAGGGGGGGTCAGTGTATGTGTCATGTAAGGGGGGGTCAGTGTATGTGTCATGTAAGGGGGGGTCAGTGTATGTGTCATGTAAGGGGGGGTCAGTGTATATGTCCTCTAAGGGGGGGTCAGTGTATGTGTCATGTAAGGGGGGGTCAGTGTATGTGTCCTGTAAGGGGGGGGGTCAGTGTATGTGTCCTGTAAGGGGGGGTCAGTGTATGTGTCATGTAAGGGGGGGTCAGTGTATGTGTCATGTAAGGGGGGGTCAGTGTATGTGTCCTGTAAGGGGGGGTCAGTGTATGTGTCCTGTAAGGGGGGTCAGTGTATGTGTCCTGTAAGGGGGGTCAGTGTATGTGTCCTGTAAGGGGGGTCAGTGTATGTGTCCTGTAAGGGGGGGTCAGTGTATGTGTCCTGTAAGGGGGGGTCAGTGTATGTGTCCTGTAAGGGGGGGTCAGTGTATGTGTCATGTAAGGGGGGGTCAGTGTATGTGTCATGTAAGGGGGGGTCAGTGTATGTGTCCTGTAAGGGGGGGTCAGTGTATTTTTCAGGTAAGGGGGGGTCAGTGTAATTGTCAGGTGCGTTAGTGTAGGGGTCAGATAGGTCACATGTGTTGCAAGGGCAGGTTAAAGTGGAGTCAGGGGCGCAGCCGGAGGGGGGGGCGGCAAAATTAGGTTTCGCCTAGGGTGTCAAAGATCCTTGCACCAGCCCTGTGCTGGGGACCCTAAGTAGTGAAAAGAAGCAGCATTGGTGCAACCACATAGCGGCAGTTGTGCATGCATACAACAGCACCACCAGTGATGCTACAGGGTACTCACCCTATCGACTTATGTTCGGGAGAGAAGCAAGACTACCTGTAGATCTGGCCTTTGGCACTTCGATAGACCATTGTTCTGCTGCATTCCCACAAGGGATATGTCGATAGGCTCAGACGCAATTTGAAATTGGCCTATGAACAGGCCCAGGCGGCCTCAGAGCAAAGGGGGGCCCGCAACAAGAAAAATTTTGACTTAAAAGTTAGGATCCAAGATCTACAACCTGGAGACAGAGTGTTGTTGCGGAATTTGGGGATCCCTGGAAAACAATAGCTTGCAGAAAGATGGAGACCTGAACCTTATGTTGTTTGCAAAAGACTGCCGGGCCTACCCGTTTACAGACTTAAACCAGAAGGGAAGGTGGGGCCATTGAAGACCTGGCACCGGAACCACCTACTCCCACTGGCTCAGGCAGTTCGGATCCCCCCTGTGATGGATTCCCCTGAGCCAACTTCCATTCTGGATACTCCCCGACCAAACACTCAGTCCCAGACCCCCCGGATCGGGGATACAGAGACCTCGGAAACAAGTGAAGATGAGGGAGAAGAACTTGGTTGGCTTTGGCCTTCCCAGGCTCCAGAAACTTCTGCTATTGATCTTCCACCTGAAGAAGATGCTGAGGACCAGACACTGAATGCAGAAGCCACTGAGTTCATCCCGTCCAGTCCTTGGTCAGATGCTTGGGAGAGTGTCTGTGACTTACCCCCAGAGGAAGATCCAAGGGATTCCATGTATCTCCCTGCTCCGGAGTCCAGTGTTCGTGAAACAGAGGAGATTCCTAAGTCGATTCCAGAGGAGGAGCCCGTTTCAACAGAAAGTCCAAGAGGACAGAGGAAGTGAAGAGCCATAAAGCCTCCCAGAAGATTAACTTACCCACAGATGGGGAGAAGTGCGGAAGACACTGTGGTTACTGCCAGAAGGAGTATGGAAGACCCCGATCCTCCCACTGTTCATTTGGTGGGAGGCAACCCCAACTCACTCTCTGGCACAGTTAGGCAGGAAACTAATGATAGTGTGACCTGTGGGCAGGAGAGTTCACCGCCTCGGTTTTGGTGGGAATTTCCTCTACCAACATCATACGAAACTTTGATTGATGTTGTACGTTCTGTGATTTAAGTTTATGTTATCTTTGGGGACCAAAGAGTTTAAGTGGGGGGAGTGTGTAGCGGGGTCTCCTTTAAGGCCCCGGGACTACGTTACCCAGAACCCTGTTCGGCACCCAGAGTGCAGTTAGCCATCGCAGAGACACATGTGAGGGGTTATTTAAGGAGGAGGCGAGGCGGAGCTCGGCCTCTTTGGACACCGCGCTGCAAGCAAGAGTTTCTTCCTGTGTGGATCTGCTGCAGTGCAAGGCCTGAAGCCTGGGCCTTGCGCAACTTCCAAAGAGCCTTCCACCCCACTGCAGAGCCTGGGTGGCATCTGACTTGTCGAGTGAGGACATCAGTTGGATCGGGACCCGATCGTTGCAGACGCTGTGTGCGGATACACAGCAGGGTGGACGTTCCGGACTGGGATCGCGTCCGGAGTGGTGAGCGGGCACCTGCCCAGACCAATAGACTGTGCCATGTTCAGGCCTATAGACTGCATAGGCCCACAGTTTAGTTTATTTGCTGCTCCCCGGGGGGACCGGTAGCAGGACAGAGTTGAAGTGTCCCCCCCAGTATAGTGTTCCAAGTTATCGCCTGGTTGTGGATTACAAAGTACTATTCATCAAGTGCACCACCGAAAGCTGGCATGCGAAGAAATCCCTATAGGAGGTGACTGAGATTTACTCCATGTCAGGCCTGACCGGGGTGGGGAGTTAAGATATTGTTTAGTTTGCCATAGGGCGCGCATACCATAATAGCTACGCGTGGTGAAGTACCGCGCAGCGCCATTATTGTGTGCTGTATTGATTTCTGTAGGGCTCTGCAAGCCAATTGCATGTGTTGTGTTCTGCCTATGCTACCTTTGAGATAAGATTAAACTGTTATATTTAATCTCTCGCCTCAGTGTGTTGTCTTACTGCTAAGAAATTACCCCTTGCAATACTTTTGAATGTGATACAAATCTAACCCTAGACTAACTGTGCCAGAGTGGGTCAAATAAGATTGCCGGGGGTTGGTGGTGCTGCACACAGGGCCCGAAATCAAACCAAGCGGCTCTCTTAACTGGGGGTAGCGCTACACATGTAATTATAGCACAAATGCTGAATTTCTTTCTACCTGTTCTAAATTTACATGCAGACTAAGGCAGCCCATACATACCTATTTTTTTTTTTTTTTTAACTAGCATGTTAAAACGAAAAAACTGACCGATTCCCCCATCCACGCATTCAATGTGGATGGGGGAATCACTACCGCTGAGTTATTGTATTCTAACAGCAGGGAGACTTCTCCACCATCAGAATACACTGATCGATCGGGTATAACCCAGCAGGGTGGTTGTACAGAAGTTGATCAGTAGATCGACTTCTGTACAACCAGCCTGCCCATACATGGATTGAAATTCAACTGATCCCTTTTAAACCAGCCAAATTTTGATCCAGGTATGGCTGGCTTAAGCTGTCCAAAAAAAGTGACACCGACAGGATTTAAGACAAACCTCAACATCTGTCACTTTTTTAACCAGCTTGGTCTGCCTGTAAATGAAAAAAAAAGCATGTGCAAAAAATAAATAAAAAAAAGTAACGAAATACGTTAAATATGTTAAGCACATACAGTTATCAGAATATAATTTGTTTTTCACCCTGATCAACGGCAGCCAATAGGGTCTATGTCTACTGTACACATGTATTTTTTAGCAAAAATGTTTACATGCATTCGGTGTAAAAAAACAGTATATAGCCATGTAGCGGGTACTTAAATTTAAGGGAGGCATCTGGGTGGTAGTGTAGCCCAGATGCACAGATTGCTAGGGTTTCCAAGACCCTTTTCTGGTTCTTGGAGG
This sequence comes from Rana muscosa, assembly GCA_029206835.1. Classification (NCBI taxonomy): domain Eukaryota; kingdom Metazoa; phylum Chordata; class Amphibia; order Anura; family Ranidae; genus Rana; species Rana muscosa. The sequence continues at coordinate 444,471,657 of CM055116.1, forward strand.
ACTCTGGTGGTGTGACGTTCCTTGCGGCCCACAGGTGGCGCTGTTGCCCTGGGCCGGGGCTGAACTCACACCGCAAGACTGTACCTTTTTGTCCTCCCCTGGAGCTGGTACAGCGGAGCGGGGAATCCGCTGTGACGCAAAGGGAGAGGGGATATAGGGGCGGACGCCCTTACCACGGGGTGCAGAGTTCAGAGTTGGAGGACGCGGCCGCACCCAGGCACCTTCGGCCTGGGTGCTGGTGTTCCAGTGTTCCGGGCCTAGGTGCCGTTGACCTGGCCGGAGCAAGGATGGAGTCCATCCCAGGCACCTTTAGCCTGGGGTGAGGTACTATGGCGGAGGCCTGGGGCTCAGTACCTTCGACTGAGTTCCGCGAGGGTGGAGGAATCCGAGGGGGGCCCTAATTTCTTGGGTGCCCGTGTCTGAGTTTGTGAGGACTGGTGTGCGGAACTTCTCTGGAGAGTCCAGCGCAGCATCGCTGGTGACAGAGAGGCCTCCTGTTTCTCCCTTGGACGGATCTCCTTCCCCTAACAGGGGCCATGCTAGCGAAGGTAATTCACGTTCTACTCAACATAGTTAGTGGCAGTGACTATCCGCCACTGGTGATATCACAGTCGTTAGCATCAGAAGGGAAAGGATTGTGCCTCGATCTATTCCCCATTATTACTCAGTAGAAGAAACTGTTTATTGTTTGGCAAGAAGAATAAAACTGAGTTGGACCTATTCACTGTGTGGAACTCTGGTTACTAGGAGCAAAGGGGTCAGGAACGAAGTACTGGACTTGACTCTAGGACACCTGCACAGGGCCTAATCTTCTGGCCTTCACCTCTTAGTTATGGAGGACATGGGCCATGGTGTATCTCATCTCTCCCTCCCAGGGACCCCTAGACAACAGCCACATAACCGATAAAGCAAGAGAGAGAGAGAGAGGTCACTACACCCAAGGTAACGAACACAGATCTTACTATTTTTGATTTACACAGCTAAACGCTGCAGACCAAAACAGATCAAAAATGGAGCAGTGTGCATAAGCCCATAACATGCAATACTGCCACATTCAGATCCATATAAATACAAATCAGTAAGCAGCAAATTGTGTACCCATGAGCATTACCCCTGACACAGAACAAAATGTTCCACAATGTGTATAAATGCCAATACCAATTAGAAGGATTCTGTGTTTTGTGTGTATTTGATGAACAAGGGGTGAGATTTGCTAAAACTGGAGCACTCAGAATCTGGTACAGCTGTGTACGGTAGTGAATCAGCTTCTAACTTTATCTTGTTCAATTAAGCTTTGGCAATAAGCCCTCGTTCAAATTGGGCTGATTTGACATGCGATTTGACAAGTTGTTACACGTGCAACATTATAACACGTACAGTATGCCACACTACAGATTTTGGAGTTCATATGTGTCATGCTCGAGTGCTGTCTCAGTTCACTTCTATTAAGGTGATATATGGCACACTGGTGGCATCGGTTACCAAAAGAGACAAAACCTTGACCGTAAATGAAACAGTGCACTGGCATAGTGTAAGATCCTCAAAAAAATCTTTAGTTGGTTTAAATAAATATATTGCACTCACGAAAGGTATAAAAAGACATGCTTCTCTCATTTCCATAAGGAACATCTCATCGTCCAGCAAATGGACTCATACGTCCATTAGGCCCCATGCACACGAGACGCTGTTAAACGCAAACTCAGAGGCAGTTGGACACTTTTTTCAACTGCCCCTGAACACATTCAATGTTATCCTATGTGTCCATGCACACAGTCTCGTTTATTGCCATTTTTAGGCAGTTGCGTTTAACCTCGTTTTTCCAGAAGCAAAAAAATGGGTTCAGACGCAAACGTTTTCCACGTTTCAGATGCGAAACGCGGCTAAACGTGGCTAAACGCGGTACCGGCGTTTTGCAGCGTTTTTGTTTCTAAGCGTTTTTAAAGGTGACCTATTTTTTTACATTAGAAATCTCAAAAATGATGGCAAATGATGAAAAACCAAAAAACTGTAATTGCTTGCATTGCATTGTGGACAATCCACAACTTGTGGCAGGTGACGTGGCAAGTGGACAATCCACAACTTGTGGCAGGTGATGTTACCAGGTGACGTGGTAGGTGACGTGGCAAGTGGACAATCCACAACTTGTGGCAGGTGACGTGGCCAGGTGACGTGGCCAGTGGACAATCCACAACTTGTGGCAGGTGATGTGGCCAGGTGACGTGGCCAGGTGACATGTCCAGGTGACGTGGCAAGTGGACAATCCACAACTTGTGGCAGGTGACGTGGCCAGGTGACGTGGCCAGTGGACAATCCACAACTTGAGGCAGGTGACGTGGCCAGGTGACGTGGCCAGGTGACGTTGCCAGGTGACATGGCAGGTGACATGGCCAGTGGACAATCCACAACTTGTGGCAGGTGACGTTGCCAGGTGACGTGGCAGGTGACGTGGCAAGTGGACAATCCACACTTGTGGCAGGTAACGTGGCAAGTGGACAATCCACAACTTTGTGGCAGGTGACGTGGCCAGGTGACATGTCCAGGTGATGTGGAAGGTGGACAATCCACAACTTGTGGCAGGTGACGTGGCCAGTGGACAATCCACAACTTGTGGCAGGTAAAGTGGCCAGGTGACGTGGCATGTGACGTGGCCAGGTGACGTGGCCAGGTGACATGGCAAGTAGGCAATCCACAACTTGTGGCAGGTGACGTGGCAGGTGACGTGGCCAGGTGACGTGGCAGGTGGACAATCCACAACTTGTGGCAAGTGACGTGGCCAGGTGATGTGGCAGGTGACGTTGCAAGTGGACAATTCACAACTTGCGGCAGGTGACGTGTCAGGTGACATGGCAAGTGGACAATCCACAGCTTGTGGCAGGTGATGTGGCAAGTCATACACTAAATACAAGTACACTGCTGCTCTCTCAGCTGCTGCTAATCACTCTGGTCTCACAAAATGGCTGAAATGGTTAAATAATACTGTTGTTTGAGCTTAGGGAGGGTCTTATGATGTTTCTTAACTAAACGCTTATAGACGCAAACGCGGTAAAACGCTGCTAAACGCAGCTGCAATTGCGGCAAAATGGGCATTTCTAAACGCCGGTTTCAGCCTTTAAAAACGTGTGTTCAGCAGTGTTTGCACCGGCGTCTAGTGTGCATGGGGCCTTAGTGCTTCATTTAAAGATCAACCTCTAATATACCGTATTTGCCGGCGTATAAGGCGATTGGGCGTATAAGACGACCCCCTAATTTTCCAGCTAAAATTTCGGTTTTGGGATATACTCGCCGTATAAGACGACCCCCTTCCGACTAGCCATGCCTCACCATACCTCACTGTGCCATTGCATACCTCACTGTTCCATTGCATACCTCACTGTGCCCCTGCATGCCTCACTGTTCCATTGCATACCTCACTGTGCCCCTGCATGCCTCACTGTTCCATTGCATACCTCACTGTGCCCCTCGACGATCACATACCTTATCCCTGACATGTAGACTCTCAGTCAGACCGCGGCCGTCCATTTTTCAAAAGCTGCGCCTCCTCCTCGTGCTGTTCTGTGATAGGAGGAACACTCAGCTTCCCAGCAGACACTGTGTTCAGTGTTCCGCCTATCACAGATGCCCTCTCATCCGAGGCCGAGGACGAGAGGGCATCCGTGATAGGCGGAACACTGAACAGAGGCTCTGCTGGGAAGCTGAGTATTCCGCCTATCACGGAACAGCACGAGGAGGAGGCGCGGCTTTTGAAAAATGGACACGGTCTGACTGAGATTCTTCATGTCAGGTATGTACTGGCGTATAAGACGACCCCCGACTTTTAAGAAGATTTTTATGGGTTAAAAAGTCGTCTTATACGCCGGAAAATACGGTACTGGCTAACACAATTTGAGACAGCACTTCTTCATCAGAGCCAACTTCTGGGATGTTATATTTATTTTAATCAATGAAAGATTTTTGAGAATCCTACACAATGTTGATCTAATACAATGTTGAAGAAAGAACTTTGGCAGGCATAAACTTGTGGATTCTATTGCTGTTGAGTGCTGACATTAGTTTATAATTTTTGGTGAAAATCTTGTTCAAATAGCAGGAATCAAAAGATGATTGCAATCAGCCCTTTAGGCCCCAACTATGGCCGCGAGTGAACAGTAGTATTGTCTAAATAACATATCAGCTACAGTATTAACTTTTCTACTATAATCTGTAATAAAATGATGGATGAAATCAGTTTATTTACTATGAATAACACAGTCACTTCACTCTGCACTGGATTTTAAAGGTGAGCCAAACATAGAATAAGATATACAACATTGATCATATTAAAAATATAATTGTTATTTGTATATTATTATGTAATACCTTGGCTAAATCTAATATGACGGAAGAAAGCTTAGGATATCGTCTTTCAAGAGGTTCGACCTCTTTAATTTCTGGCAAGGTCACTCCGGCGAATAGTGGGTTCTTATAGAAGAGATCCTGAAGTCGTGGTGTTAGGTTACCTACAATATACAGTTAAGTGATCTGTAATTTGCAAATGTAATGACAGTATGTTTATTGTGAAATTATTTCATTGACAGACCTACACATATCATTATCAGCCAAGTTTTCTGTGGTGCTCGCTTAAAGTGGATGTAAACCCAATTCATTAAATTTGAACTGGACACATATATCTGCAGTGTTTTGGTATCTCTCTTCAAAGAGCTATGTCCCGTAGCTCTCTCCCCAACCGTTCCTCTGTTATCAGCCCGATTAACTCCTGACAAATTCTCTGACACATTAGATAAAAGCAGCCTGAAATTTCTGTCAGGGAAGGTTGCTATAAATAGATTAACAGGCAGCTGGCCCTGTTACAAAACACCTCTGAGAGTCCCTGCCTATGTGGAGAGGGGGTGTGTGCCTTTCCTCCAATAAGGAATTTTAGCTATCTTGGCTGTATGCCCAGACATCACACTCTGTGTTAACCAGGAAGAGAAAATTTCCTAACACGATTTGAACTTTCTAAACAGTGTATAAATGTGAAGACAGCAGATATATATTTAAAACCTATGTAGGGAGATTTGGTTCATCTCAGTGTATCATCTGAGGCTCTTCACGTCACTGGGTGTATGGAGGGTTTACATCCACTTTAATGAAACATTTGTATACAAACTCACAATATCCTTGATGATTACCATTGTGTTTATTAATCTGACACAGTGAGGACAGAAGGGTTTATGTCATTTTATAGTGTTTTATAGTGTTGTTCTCGTAACTGACAAGAAATATTAACTTTACTTTTTTGACATGCCATGATGTCTAAGCATGCATTTGAGATTTTAAGAATTCTTTAAACTACTGCTCCACCTTTATTACATCTTTGGTGACTTTCACACTAAAAGCACCGGTCGTCGGCGGTAAAGCGTCACTAGTTTTAGCGGCGCTTTACTGTTGTTTTAGTGGCACTTTTCGGCGGCTAGTGGGGTGCATTTAACCCCTGCTAGCGGCCGAAAAAAGGGTTAAAAGCGCCCGTGTTTCGGCGCTGCCGAATCGCTTTGCAGGCGCTCCGGCAGCTCTGCCCATTCATTTCAATGGGCAGGGCGTTTTGGGAGCGGTGTATACACTGCTCCCAAACCGCCCCAAAGATGCCCCAAAGATGCCCCAAACCTCCCCAAAGATGCTGCTTGCAGGACTTTTTAGAACGTCCCGCAAGCGCACCGCTCCAGTGTAAAAAGTCACATTAAAATGAATGGGGAGGTGGTATTCAGGCATTAGTTAGAGACTATTTCTAGCGCTAAAACGCCTGAAAACTGCCTCAGTGTGAAAGCAGCCTTTTTCTGCTCATATTATTGACTATCATGAGGGGAATTCCCATATTTACAGCTGTCACTGTAACAGGGATCCCATGTCCCTTACATGCGGCTGCAAGATGGGGATAGCCTTAGCTTCTTATGATTGACTGGACGCCGTGACAGCTTCCTGGTGGGATAGCTCAGGCAGGTTCAGACTAGGATCCGAACACACTGAGCCCATCCCTAGCCAATATGTTTCTGTTAAAGAAAATATTAATTGTATATCACGCATTTACTCTTTTGTAAATATAGCTGTAGAAAAGTGTTAATTTTCTCATATAAACAGGCCTATTATCCTCAATGACATTTTCTTTTGTTCACAATTGATACGGTGAGGCTGATTTACTAAAACAGATGAAAAACTCTCAATAATGTTAGCTGTGTATACTTTGCCCAAGCATGTGCAAAAAACCATTTGATTTGTTTTTCACATGATTGGGTAAATTAAGTGAATCTGAACTCAGGTTATTGAGTAAAGATCCTGAACTCCTTTAGTAAATCATGCTGATTGTTTTTGCACATTGACACAAAATCACATTAGGCAGATATAAAGGACATTAAAAATATTTAATACACTGCCAAGAGTCCCAAAACTTCAACTCATGATGCATTCACTCAATTATCTCAATATGCTGTCCAGATGGTTAGTATTGACCCAACCATCTCAACCAAGCAGGGAAGGAGAAATCCTATAGTGAAACTACTCTAAATTAAAAGACTGCAGATCTACGAAAAGCTCAGCAGAGTCCACAAATTATAATTATATAATTATGAATTATAATTATACCCACTCACAAAAATCATTGTACCGTAATCATTTTTACTATAAATATTTAATTTCCCAGCTTTTCAAAATGTGCAACACAAATGGATTATATATTCATAACGCAATAAGCATTTGACTTGCTATCTTTCCATAGCCCTCAGTCATCTGATTCTCTATCTTCTATACTTTCTTGCTTTACTGGGTTCCAGTTTAACTTTGAGATGCACATAGGAAGCCTAGGCTATCTCTTAAATAGTTCAGTTCTTCATCCCAACAATATTGTTTAACAGCTTCCCACTCCTTTTTTGTCTGTAACTTGGTGAACCGGCAATGCACCCACTGGTTGCCTTGCAGCCTTTTTCTCACTGTCTTAAGGAGAATTACATGAACTTTCTCATTTAAAGCAGTTACCACCATTTACTGCAATCTTCGGTCTGTACAAGAGTTACAGTCACCTCCATTTGTCTTTACATTTGACACTTTTGCATCCTCTGCCACACTCCTGGAAGTGTGTTGGATGTAAAAAATCTGTTGCTCTGCAAAAGAGTATAAACCCTTTTCTTTTGCAGGTTGCTCTGTTTGTCATTAAACTCAACTACAGAATCACTTTACACAGATTTTCTTTGTTTACAGGGCACAAGGCCAGATTTAGGAAGAGAAGGCCTGTGTCGGTAGAGACAAAGAGGTGATGTTTCCTTGTATAATTATTGTTGACAAATGGTTTACCATGATCAGAACAAAATACAGCCATCCCTTATAAGCCTATGTACATTTTTCACAATATTCTGAAACAGGTTAGGACCACTAAAGCAAAGAAGTGTTCTATGTAAAAGAGGTGATCCTAGCAAAGAGATTATACTTTGGTTGTGTGCCTACAGACTTCAGTGATGGAAATCCAGCTCGGACTAGATAGTATTAGTAGCTGTACATATAAAAAATTTATGACATGCTCACCAATTGTTGAAATACTGTAACTGCTGTTATTTATGTTTTACACACATTTAATAATGAAATGAAATGAAATATACCTTGGCATTTAATGATATGATATAATTGATCGATATCGGAGTCCCCAGGAAAAAGCGGTTCCCCAGTCAGCATTTCTGTTACCAAGCAGCCAATTGCCCATATATCAACAGCTCTGGTAAGAAAATTACAAGAGTATTAGTTACTGAAAAACTTTCACAATCAAGAAACGTATACTATTGTACATTATTGCAAAATCATCTTACTTGCCATACTTGATGTCCCCAACCAAAAGCTCTGGAGCTCTGTACCATCGTGTGGCCACATAATCTGTGTAAACCTCCCCTGGGGCAGCCAATGTACGAGCGAAACCAAAATCACACAATTTTACCACACCAGAATGGGAAACCAATATGTTTTCTGGCTTTATGTCCCGATGGATGATCTAGATAAAAAGGCAAAGTTTAAAGTTTATAAAACATAATTGAAATAATCAATTTTAACCAGTGGGTTGAGCTAAAAAAAACTGAACAGATCCCCCCATCCACACATTCGAGGTGGCTGGGGAAATCTTCTCTGCTGCGACATTGTATTCTGACAGTTGCCAGAATACACAGTTTAGCATCTTGGGCTATAGCCTGCAGTGCTGATTGAGTAGGGAAAATCCACAAGGGGGGCGGTTGTGCAGAAGTCAATCGGTAGATCAACTTTTCTACAACCACAGTGGCCATACATGGATCAAAATTTAGATCAATGTATAGTCAGCTTAAGTCTAACCACACATATCTTTATTTCTCTCATTTAGCCTGGGGGGGGGTGGTTGCGAGAAATCAGTAGATTCCCTTATCAAAGCTAATTAGCGTGGATGAAGGAATCTTCTCTGTTGGCTATTGTATTCTGATAGCCGCTGCTCCTGAAAAGTGAATGCATCTGATTGGCTGTTCAACTTAGAAGTTTCCACCTGGCTCCTTTAATTTTAAGATGGAAATCTGCTGTGGCTCAGATTTCCATCTGAAAATTAAAGGTGGTGACGACAGGGGCTCAAATTTTGGACAATTCATTGGAAATTGGCAATAATTCAAGTAATGTATGGCCAACATATTGGAGAAACCAAAACTCCATTTTACTTCCTGTATTTCTCTTTTACAATAATGAAAGGATAAGATTGATTAGGATAAGATATGATAGTATGAAGTCTTACAATGTCCTGGGTGTTGTCACTGCATGTGCTACTTTTTGTGCGTTCCAGTGCGATTTGAAGCCCATTCGCTCCCAAATTGTATTGCAGGGGAACGCACAAAAATCAGCCCTAAGGAAAATAAATCTAGGGTTTCTATTTAAGGATCCTCATGCAGAATGATGTGGCAGGCCTTTAGTGGCAATTTTGCAGTTCTGGCATGTGGCAAAAATGCTGGTGGGAACTCGTTTCAGGTTCTTTTAATAGACAAGTAGAGTTTAGAGTTGCCTATGAACATTTTCTTAGGATGATTTCTGCAGCCATGGTTGAGCCTTTTTAGAATGTATACATACATCTCCATCCTGCAGGGTATGTTTTTTTTTTTTTTCAAATAGCTGTATGAACCTATTGTAAGTTCAAATTATCAGTCATTACAAGTGGCCACGTTTGCTGCACATTGATCTTTATAAAGCCATTGTTAGATAATGACAACTGGGTAATATGCACATTTTAATTCTCAGTCATTAACAGCTATAAGCAACTTCCCTCCAACCAAACACACGTGCCTGTTCATGACCATAGATATACAATGGTAACAGCCTGGTAAAACCAATAATGCAGCGTATGCGACCCGAATTTTTTTTTTTTTTATGTGAACATTCAAGTGCACAGTTCACTGCACTCTTCCTAATTTATTCAAATAAGTAATATTCACATTAACTAAAGGCATAAGGAAGCTTAATTTATTAGGATACTGCACTTTTATAAATGTTATATGCTGTGCCACCTGGTTTTGAAATTTAGTATTAGTAGCACAACCAGAGAAGAAAATAATGAATGGCTACATATAATTAACAAATGTATTTCACAGATTTTGTCCCAGTCTGCAAATAAATATAAACATCAGTGAGACACAGGCTAAGCTTTTCATTACAAGAGGTGTGCAGGAGCTGAATACTCTTCTGTTACTATATAGATGTGCCTTAATTAAAGTTAATTTGTATCAAAGTTGTATATAGCAAACTCTGACTAGCACAATACAACAGATGCCAGTATATGCCCCTTCTTTGTCAAAGCCTCCCCTGCTTCTCTTATGCACTGCCCTTGAAAAAATAGTACATTTTGGGGCATACATATATAATCTTGCTAATCTTGAAGCCCAAACATTTCCTCGAAAGAACGGGTTTTCAAAAAAATTGTATAGTGTGTAGGGTTTTTCTCCAGCAGTAGATTGGGAGGGGTGTGCTGTTTCCAGCATAGGAACAGACACCCTGTGGTGCATTCTGTATTGCATTTTTCTTAATTTGTTTTAGGCTGGTTTCCCACTGCTCCAACAATAAAGTTCCATGACTTTCGATCCGACTTTGCCCGGCCAGACATCGGTCAGACTTTAATGAACAGGATCTGATTTGAGATGATTACAACTTGGGTCTGGTATGGATTTTGTTTGCTTTTTTCCAATACATTTTGCAGTGCTAACATTGCCTCTGAGCACAAGTCGCATGTCACAAGTCATATTAGTTAAGATGCTGATCCAATTTGGAAACGACTTCAATTCTATTCAATGGGCTGAAATCGAACTAAAGTCTGGACAAAGTAGTGCAGGAATCCTTTCCACAAGTTAGACCAGTTAAAGTGGAGTTTCCACCAAAAATACAAAATAGCATTATTATGCATATAATAGCCTAAAAAAAAAAACATTTGAAAAAATTGTTTTTTTACTCACCTGGAAGTACCTGTTGCTATTTGGTCCTACGAAATCTGCCTTCTGAATCACCTCGGATTCTGACATCATCTCCCTCAGCTCCCTACTGCTCCTGGGAAATGTGTGTCATCATTTCCCAGGATGCAGTGTGCTTCCACTATGGCTAGAATCACTCTTCAATACAATTCAGGAAGTAAATGCTTGTGGGCTTCACATGCCCACAAGCAAAATAAAAAATTCAGCAAAGATTTTTTTAAAGTCTCCTTATGCAGTAACTCGGCAGATCGGCGGCGGTTTTTAACCACTTAACGACCGCCCACCGCCGATTTACGTCGGCAGAATGGCACCGACAGGCAGAATCACGTAGATCTACGTGATCGCCTTTGTGCAGTTGGGGGGTCCATCCGGACCCCCCTTCACTGCAGTGAGCGGCCGTTAAGTGTTTGGGAGCGATCAGGCATGAGGGGGCGGCCGCTCGATTCCGCCCCCCCCTCGCGATCGCTCCCGGCCAATGAAAATGCTTCCTCCGCCATGTGATGTAAACACAGGCTGGAGGAAATGATGTCATCTCCCTCGCCGCGGTCTTTTCGTTCCCGGCGCCGAGGAGAGAAGACAGAGGTTAGTGCTCCAACAGTCCACTGACACGTAGGTACACATAGGCACACAAATCACCCCCCAGTCACCCCCAGATCACCCCCCAGGTCACCCCAAAGCCCCCAATCACAGTGTCACTGATTGCAGTGATCATTTATTTTACTGATCACTGCATTTAGTGTCATCTGTGATTGTAAAAAGTTGCAGGGCAGTTAGGATTAGGCCCCTTTAGGTCCAGGGTAGCCCCCTAACCCCCCCCTAATAAAGGTTTAACCCCTTGATCACCCCCCAGGTAACCCTTTCACCCCCTAACTTCAGCGTCACTAAGCGATTGTTTTTCCGATCGCTGTATTCGTGTCGCTGGTGTTTTAGATAGGCAGTTATTTTTTTTTAGGTTCGCCGCAGGTTTTTATTAGTGTCAGGTACCCCCATATATTATTTTAACCCCCTGATTGCCCCTAGAGTTAACCCTTTCACCAGTGATCGCCGTATAAGCGTCACTGGTGTCACTGGTTAGCCAGTAAGTTATTTAGTTATTTAGGTTACCCGTCAGGTTTTTATATAGCGTCGGGTACCCCCATATTTAACCTAATAAAGGTTTTAACCCCCTGATTGCCCCTAGTTAACCCTTTCACCAGTGATCACCATATAAAGGTTACGGGTGACGCTGGTTGATTAGTTTGCTTTTTATAGCATCAGGGCACCCGCCGTATATAACCCAATAAAGGTTTAACCCCCCTGATCGCCCGGCGGGTGAGATCAATTAGGTTTTAGCGCCAGAGAGGGTCTGCGTCGCCCCAGGCAGTGTTAGGTTAGTGCCAGTAACGCTAACACCCACGCGCAAAGCATACACCCCCCTTAGTGGTATAGTATCTGATCAGATCTATACTAGCATCCCCAGCGGTTTAGGGTTCCCAAAAACGCAGTGTTAGCGGGATCAGCCCAGATACCTGCTAGCGCCTGCGTTTAGCCCCTCCGCCCAGCCCAGCCCAGCCCACCCAAGTGCAGTATCAATCGATCACTGTCACTTACCAAACACAACACACATAACTGCAGCGTTCGCAGAGACAGGCCTGATCCCTGCGATCGCTAACAGTTTTTTTGTAGCGTTTGATATATTTGCTGACGACAGTCAGGTGCTTTTTTTTCCTGTGAATCTTACTAGTGTACCCCTAAATTTAGAGCCCAAAATGGCAAGACGAAGGTACACTAGTAAAGAGGCCTACGAGATTCTGAGCATGACAGATAGTGAAGAGGAGGTCACGTATCTGTCAGATTCAGGCTCAGAATATCTTCCCGTAGAAGACAGTGACGTCAGCGGCCCCACGTCAGATAGCTCTGACGACGAAGTTGAGGTCCCTGCTAAGGTCAGGTGTACCCGATCCCGATCTTCTGAGGTTGTTGAGGAGCAAGAACCGCAGGTCTCTCGTATCATGGAGCAGAGTAGTACTAGCGCCGCTATTCCTTCTGGTGAACTGGCAAGCGCCAGCGGCCTAGTACAGCCTGGACGTACATCCAGCACTGCAGTAACACTTGGTGACGTGGCGAGTCCCATAAGTGCAGTTCAAGCTGGCGAGGTGGCAAGCACAAGTAGTGTCCCGCTGCCACCAAGAAGACAAAGGCAGGCCCGTCGTGCCCATACTGCCCTTCCTGCAGAATTCGCCTATCCTGATTGGGTCCCCACCACTTCTGCAGAACCCGTACTTCCCCCATTCACTGCCCAACCCGGTATTCAGGTGGAAACAGCTGATTTTATTCCAATTGATTTTTATTCGCTGTTTTTCACGGAAGATCTCTATAGATCTATTGTGGACCAGAGTAATTTATATGCTGGTCAATTTATCGCCGCTAACCCCCAGTTGCCTAAAATTGCCAGAAATTGGAAACCAATTACGGTTTCCGAATTTAAGACCTTTCTGGGCCTTTCCCTCAACATGGGCACACATAAATTTCCGTCATTGCGTGCTTATTGGTCCACGCACCCAATTGACCACATGCCCGTGTTCTCTGCCTCCATGTCCAGGGCACGATACGAGCAGATTTTGCGGTTCATGCACTTCAACGACAATGAACTTTGTCGTCCACGTGGGGACCCTGAATACGACCGGCTCTATAAAATTCAGCCCCTCATAAACCACTTCAACTAACGTTTTGCAGCCTTGTTTACTCCCGATCAAGTTGTCTGCGTTGATGAGTCCCTGATTAAATTTTCTGGCCGCTTGTCTTTCAAGCAGTACCTTCCCAGCAAGCGTGCCAGATACGGGGTCAAGCTCTACACGTTCTGTGACAGGGCAACAGGCTATGTAGTGAACTTTACGGTTTATGAGGGAAAAGATAGTCAGATTGAGTCGGTCAACTGCCCGGATTACATAGGGAGCGCTGGCAAGATAGTGTGGAACTTGGTGTCACCCTTATTCGGAAAGGGGTACCACTTGTATGTGGACAATTATTACACGAGCGTGCCACTGTTTAGTCACTTGTTTGATCATCAGATTGGAGCATGTGGCACCGTGCGACCTAATCGCCGGGGCTTTCCCCAGCGGCTTGTAGATGCCCGTCTTAGGCTGGGGGAGAGAGCCTGCTTGAAGTGTAATAACTTGCTCGCTATGAAGTGGAGGGACAATAGGAATGTTTTCCTTCTTACCTCCCTTCATGCAGACACGACAGTCCAAATTCGTACGGCGACTGGTGTTGTGGAGAAACCCCTCTGTGTCCACGAATATAACCAAAATATGGGAGGGGTGGACCTCAGCGACCAGTTGATGGCGCCGTATCTAATTGACCGTAAGGCGAGACGCTGGTACAAAAAAGTGTCTCTATCATTATTCCAATTGGCTTTGCTGAACGCTCATGTGCTATACAGAGCTTCAGGCGGGACGTTATCTCTTCTAAAATTCCAGAATGAGATAGTCACAGAACTCCTGTATCCAGGCGGTTCTGCACCTCACCATCCCCAACCAAATGCAGTAAGCCGGCTGCATGAGAGGCATTATTCGTATGTCCTCCCGAGTACCCCTACCCAAAGCCACCCCCAAAAAAGATGTCGTGTCTGTAGCAAGCGCGGATTTAGGCGTGACACCCGTAGTTTTTGTCCACTCTGTCCTGACAAGCCTGGTCTTTGCCAAGGTGAATGTTTTGAACGCTACCACTCAAAAGTGAAGTTTTAGCGTAGGGTACAGCATTTCACAGACAAGGACACACTTACACAGGGTCTCCCAAGATGCCATTACATTTTGAGAGACCCGAACCATTACAGTTGTAAAGTTACAAAAAAAAGTGTAAAAAAGAAAAAAAAAAACGTAAAAAACAAAACACAAAAAAAATATAAAATAAAAAAACCAAAAATAGTTGTCGTTTTATTGTTCTCTCTCTCTCTATTTTCTCTCTATTGTTCTGCTCTTTTTTACTGTATTCTATTCTGCAATGTTTTATCATGCTTGCTTTTCAGGTATGTAATTTTTTGTTTTCAGGTGCGCCATTCAACTGCAGCGCGGAATTATTTATCTTGACAGCAACAGCGTTTGCTCCCACGATACATAAAGCCGTGACTCCAGTGCTGTAGGAGGTGATTTCACCACCACAGTTAAAAAAAAGAGCATATATGCCGAAGCATGGGGGCAGCAGGGGCGGAGGAGCGATTTTGCTCCTAATGCCGCGTACATACGGTCGAAATTCCGACGGAGGCCTGCCCGTGGAAAATTCCGACCGTGTGTACGCGGCATAACTTTTTTGCGGGAGGATGCCCCCATGCTTCGGCATATATATATTTTAGGCACAGGTTGCGTTAAAACACTTTTTTATTTTTTACTAGGTTTTGTTTTGGTATTTGCTTTGCAGGTATGGCATGGTAAGGTCTTACTGTTGTACTGTAATGTTACTTTGTTTTAATGTTAACCACCATTTGCTTAGCAGGTACGCCATTCAGTTGCAGAGCGGATCTATTTATCTTGACAGCAACAGCGTTTGCTCCCACGATGCATAAAGCCGTGACTCCAACGCTGTAGGAGGTGATTTCACCACCACAGTTAAAAAAAAGAGCATATATGCCGAAGCATGGGGGCAGCAGGGGCGGAGGAGCGATTTTGCTCCTAATGCCGTGTACATACGGTCGAAATTCCGACGGAGGCCTGCCCGTGGAAAATTCCGACCGTGTGTACGCGGCATAACTTTTTTGCGGGAGGATGCCCCCATGCTTCGGCATATATATATTTTAGGCACAGGTTGCGTTAAAACATTTTTTTATTTTTTACTAGGTTTTGTTTTGGTATTTGCTTTGCAGGTATGGCATGGTAAGGTCTTACTGTTGTACTGTAATGTTACTTTGTTTTAATGTTAACCACCATTTGCTTAGCAGGTACGCCATTCAGTTGCAGCGCGGATCTATTTATCTTGACAGCAACAGCGTTTGCTCCCACGATACATAAAGCCGTGACTCCAACGCTGTAGGAGGTGATTTCACCACCACAGTTAAAAAAAAGAGCATATATGCCGAAGCATGGGGGCAGCAGGGGCGGAGGAGCGATTTTGCTCCTAATGCCGCGTATATACGGTCGAAATTCCAACGGAGGCTTGCCCGTGGAAAAGTCCGACCGTGTGTACGCGGCATAACCTTTTATGTCGCGTACATACGGTCGAAATTCCGACGAAGGCTTGACCGTGTGTACGCGGCATAACTTTTTTGCGGGAGGATGCCCCCATGCTTCGGCATATATGCCCATCATTAGAAGTGGGTGGATGAAGGGAGGTATTCTAATGGTGGGCATACCCACCAATCAATTTCTTTTTTTCGTTCAGCCAATAGGCTGTATGAAAAAAAAGATTACAATACATGTCCAACAAGGACCAGCAACGTACTGGTATGTTGCTGGACTTTGAATGTTTATACCAGAATGATGCCTGCGGGTTTAGGTATCATCTTGGTATCATTCTTTTCAGCCAGCAGCCGGCTTTCATGTAAAAGCAATTCTAGCAGATAATTAGCCTCTAGACTGCTTTTACAAGCAGTGGGAGGGAATGTCCCCCCCCCCGGATATAAAAAGCGCCATTGGGAAATTGGGAAAGCATTTTATCACACCGATCTTGGTGTGGTCAGATGCTTTGAGGGCAGAGGAAAGATCTAGGGTCTAACCCCCCAATTTTTTTCAAAAAAAGAGTACCTGTCACTACTTATTGCTATCATAGGGGATATTTACATTCCCTGAGATAACGATAAAAATGGTAAAAAAATAAAATATGGAAGGCACAGTTTAAAAATAAAATAAAAAAGCCAAATAAATAATAAAAAAAAAAAAAAAAAAAAAAAAAGCACCGCTGTCCCCCCCTGCTCTTGCGCAAAGGCGAACGCAAGCGTCGGTCTAGCGTCATATGTAAACAGCAATTGCATCATGCATGTGAGGTATCACCGCGAAGGTCAGATCGAGGGCAGTCATTTTAGCAGTAGACCTCCTCTGTAAATCTAACGTGGTAACCTGTAAAGGCTTTTAAATGCTTTTAAAAATGAATGTAGTTTGTCGCCGCTGCGCGTTTGTGCGCAATTTTAAAGCATGTCGTGTTTGGTATCCATGTACTCGGCCTATGATCATCTTTTTTATTTCATCAAACATTTGGGCAATATAGTGTTTTTTAGTGCATTAAAAATAAAAAAAGTGTGTTTTTCCCCCAAAAAATGCGTTTGAAAAATCGCTGCGCAAATACTGTGTGGAAAAAAAAAATGCAACACCCACTATTTTAATCTGTAGGGCCTTTGCTTTAAAAAAATATATAATGTTTGGGGGTTCAACATAATTTTCTTGCAAAAAAATTTTTTTTTTCATGTAAACAAAAAGTGTCAGAAAGGGCTTTGTCTTCAAGTGGTTAGAAGAGTGGATGATGTGTGACATAAGCTTCCTAATGTTGTGCATAAAATGCCAGGACAGTTCAAAACCCCCCCAAATGACCCCATTTTGTAAAGTAGACACCTCAAGCTATTTGCTGAGAGGCATGTTGAGCCCATTGAATATTTTTTTTTTTTGTCCCAAGTGATTGAATAATGACCAAAAAAAAAATAAAATGTACAAAAAGTTGTCACTAAATTATATATTGCTCAAACATGCCATGGGCATATGTGGAATTACACCCCAAAATACATTCTGTTGCTTCTCCTGAGTACGGGAATACCACATGTGTGGGACTTTTTGGGAGCCTAGTCGCGTACGGGACCCCAAAAACCAAGCACCGCCTTCAGGATTTCTATGGGTGTAAATTTTTGATTTCACTCCTCACTGCCTATCACAGTTTCGGAGGCCATGGAATGCCCAGATGGCACAAAACCCCCCCAAATGACCCCATTTTGGAAAGTAGACACCCCAAGCTATTTGCTGAGAGGTATGTTGAGTATTTTGCAGATCTCGCTTTTTGTCACAAAGTTTTGAAAATGTAAAAAAAGAAAAAAAAAAAGAAAAAAAAATGTCTTTCTTAATTTTCAAAAACAAATGAGAGCTGTAAAATACTCACCATGCCTCTCAGCAAATAGCTTGGGGTGTCTACTTTCCAAAATGGGGTCATTTGTGGGGGTTTTGGGCTATTTTGACATTTTATGGCCTTCAAAACTGTGATAGGTAGTGAGGAGTGAAATCAAAAATTTATGCCCTTAGAAACCTTGAAGGCGGTGCTTGGTTTTTGGGGTCCCGTACGCGGCTAGGCTCCCAAAAAGTCCCACACATGTGGTATCCCCGTACTCAGGAGAAGCAGCAGAATGTATTTTGGGGTGTAATTTCACATATAACCATGGCATGTGTGAGCAATATATCATTTAGTGACAACTTTTTGTACATTTTTTTTTTCTTTTTGTCATTATTCAATCATTTGGGACAAAAAAAAATATTCAATGGGCTCAACATGCCTCTCAGCAAATAGCTTGGGGTGTCTACTTTCCAAAATGGGGTCATTTGGGGGGGTTTTGTGCCATCTTGGCATTTTATGGCCTTCAAAACTGTGATATGTAGTGAGGAGCGAAATCAAAAATTTATGCCCTTAGAAACCTTGAAGGCGGTGCTTGGTTTTTGGGGTCCCGTACGCGGCTAGGCTCCCAAAAAGTCCCACACATGTGGTATCCCCGTACTCAGGAGAAGCAGCAGAATGTATTTTGGGGTGTAATTTCACATATGCCCATGGCATGTGTGAGCAATATATCATTTAGTGACAACTTTGTGCAAAAAAAAAAAGTTTGTCATATTCCCGCAACCTGTGGCAAAATATAAAATATTCCATGGACTCAACATGCCTCTCAGCAAATAGCTTGGGGTGTCTACTTTCCAAAATGGGGTAATTTGGGGGGGTTTTTTGCTATTTTGGCATTTTATGGCCTTCGAAACTGTGATAGGTAGTGAGGAGTGAAATCAAAAATTTACGCCCTTAGAAATCCTGAAGGCGGTGCTTGGTTTTTGGGGCCCTGTACGCGGCTAGGCTCCCAAAAAGTCCCACACATGTGGTATCCCCGTACTCAGGAAAAGCAGCAGAATGTATTTTGGGGTGCAATTCCACATATAACCATGGCATGTGTGAGCAATATATCATTTAGTGACAACTTTTTGTACATTTTTTTTTTTCTTTTTGTCATTATTCAATCATTTGGGACAAAAATTTTTTTTCAATGGGGTCAACATGCCTCTCAGCAAATAGCTTGGGGTGTCTACTTTCCAAAATGGGGTCATTTGGGGGGGTTTTGTGCCATCTTGGCATTTTATGGCCTTCAAAACTGTGATAGGTAGTGAGGAGTGAAATCAAAAATTTATGCCCTTAGAAACCTTGAAGGCGGTGCTTGGTTTTTGGGGTCCCGTACGCGGCTAGGCTCCCAAAAAGTCCCACACATGTGGTATCCCCGTACTCAGGAGAAGCAGCAGAATGTATTTTGGGGTGTAATTTCACATATGCCCATGGCATGTGTGAGCAATATATCATTTAGTGACAACTTTGTGCAAAAAAAAAAAAGTTTGTCATATTCCCGCAACTTGTAGCAAAATATTAAATATTCCATGGACTGAACATGCCTCTCAGTAAATAGCTTGGGGTGTCTACTTTCCAAAATGGGGTCATTTGGGGGGGTTTTGTGCTATTTTGGCATTTTATGGCCTTCGAAACTGTGATAGGTAGTGAGGAGTGAAATCAAAAATTTGCGCCCTTAGAAATCCTGAAGGCGGTGCTTGGTTTCCGGGGTCCCGTACGTGGCTAGGCTCCTAAAAAGTCCCACACATGTGGTATCCCCGTACTCAGGAGAAGCAGCAGAATGTATTTTGGGGTGCAATTCCACATATAACCATGGCATGTGTGAGCAATATATCATTTAGTGACAACTTTTTGTAATTTTTTTTTTTTTTGTCATTATTCAATCACTTGGGACAAAAAAAAACTATTCAATGGGCTCAACATGCCTCTCAGCAATTTCCTTGGGGTGTCTACTTTCCAAAATGGGGTCATTTGGGGGGGGGGTTTGTACTGCCCTGCCATTTTAGCACCTCAAGAAATGAGATAGGCAGTCATAAATTTAAAGCTGTGTAAATTTCAGAAAATGTACCCTAGTTTGTAAACGCTATAACTTTTGCGCAAACCAATAAATATACGCTTATTGACATTTTTTTTACTAAAGACATGTGGCTGAATACATTTTGGCCTAAATGTATGACTAAAATTGAGTTTATTCGATTTTTCTTATAACAAAAAGTAGAAAATATCATTTTTTTTCAATATTTTCGGTCTTTTTCTGTTTATATCGCAAAAAATAAAAATCGCAGAGGCAATCAAATACCATTAAAAGAAAGCTCTATTTGTGGGAAGAAAAGGACACAAATTTCATTTGGGTAAAACATTGCATGTCCGCACAATTTACAGTTAAAGCAGCGCAGTGCCGAATCTCAAAAACAGGCCTGGTTCTAATGGCCCGAAATGGTCCGGGGCTTAAGTGGTTAAAATAGTAAGTCATCTTATATGTACCACTGTATTATTGAATGCTGAAATAACATGCTTTTAAAAAATGAAAAATGTGATTGGAACCCCACTTTAAGATGGCTCTTATAGGGAATCATTGAATCACAAGACCTGCATGCCATTAACTTATCGCAGCCTAAAAGGGAGCTTCAGCATTCCATTACCATCCACCTTTTTGGTTCCATGTAGCTGTATGACCAGCAATCCTGGATTGTATATCTGCATATGACAGCGTTGCTTAATGCAGTGGAAAGCATCTGGGTAGGACACTTTCCCTATGGCAAAATAGCCAAGTATGGATTTACACTCAGGTCCAATCCTGCTAATCATTTCAGTCATCACTACTATCTTATCCTCTACACAGAATGTGGTGTTAACCTGTTTTTACCTTATGACAGGTAAATGTTAATCAGGCTTTGTCAGGCTTCAAATTAGGTATTATAAGGTACACTGAAGTGGAAACGACGTGTAACACATCAATAAAAGTTACTTGCTGGCAACAATTTGTGTTATTGTGCTACTCACATTGTGACTGTGGCAAAATCCAATTCCTCTGATAATCTGAAACAAATACTTTCGTACTCGGTTGAAGTCCAATCCGCTGGGAAACTGTTCAAGGTCGTCAAGCACTGTCCGATCCACAAATTCAAAGACTAAATACCACCGTTTCTTTTTCTTGCAAACTTCTAATAGGTTTACTAGGTTTTCATGGCGCAATTGCTGAGCAGAAAAGAAAAATAAATTTAAATTAAATGAGAATAGAATGCAAACATGTTAAAGCGTAACTCCACTTTTGTTGAGGAAAAAAAAATCCCCTCTGGGTGATCTATGTACATTGCAAGGATTATAACAACCTTTGTTGTAGATTCCTACCTTTTGTTTTTCTGAAGAAATCCATGTGTGTTTGTCTGTGCCTCTGTTCTAAGTGGGTCTAATGGGAGTGGTAATTAACTGTCAGGTGTGCACCTGCACAGCACTAATGAGGAAATCTGCTGGGCCTGCATCCCTTTAGACATGCTACTATTCAAAGTATCTCTCCAAAAATGAAATTTTTGTTGCAGGGGATGCCTGAAATCTGACTTGTGTCTTAGGCAGACTTCTGGATAAATTGGTGAGCCAATAACACAAGCAGGAAATTATGTTTCTGGGGAGTGGTAAGTACACACTCTGTGTATAGAACAACTCCATGTAGCCATATTGCAATGCATTCTCAGAAAATAACAGTGCTGCAGATAGAAAAGGAAAGGTAATTTTTAACCACCTCAATACCGGGCCTATTCTGGCACTTCTCTCCTTCATGTAAAAAATCATAATTTTTTTGCTAGAAAATTACTCAGAACCCCCAAACATTATATATATATGTTTTTTTAGCAGACACCCTAGGGAATAAAGTGGCGGTCATTGCAACTTTTTATCTTGCACGGTATTTGCGCAATGATTTTTAAAACGCCTTTTTTTTGGAAAAGAAACGGCTTCATGAATTAAAAAATAACAAAACAGTAAAGTTAGCCCAATTTTTTTATATAATGTGAAAGATGATATTACGCCGAGTAAATAGATACCTAACTTGCCACCCTTTAAAATTGCGCACACTCATGGAATGGCGCCAAACTTCGGTACGTAAAATTCTCCATTGGCGACGCTTTACATTTTTTTACAGGTTACCAGTTTAGAGTTACAGAGGAGGTCTAGTGCTAGAATTGTTGCACACACTCTAACGCATGCGGCGATACCTCACACGTCTGGTTTAAACGGCGTTTACATATGTGGGCGGGACTTACGTGTGTGTTCGCTTCTGAGCGTGAGCTACCAGGGACAGGGGCATTTAAATATATATATATATATATTTTTATTTTACTTAATTTTTTTATTTTTACACCTTTTTTTATTTAATTTTTTTTGATCACTTTTATTCCTATTACAAGGAATGTAAACATCCCTTGTAATAGGAATCATTGTGACAGGTCCTCTTTATGGAGAGATGCAGGGTCAATAAGACCCCACATCTCTCCTCCAGGCTTGAAAGCATGAGTTCGTGAAAAAAAATTAATCGATCTCATGCCGACAGCTGCGATTGCGGCTTTGTTTACTTCCGGGTACCCGGGCGTGACGTCATAACATCGCGACCTGGGCCTCCAACGGTCATAGAGATGACCGGTGACCATCTGGTCACCGGAAATCTCTATCCTCATCATCCGGTGCCGGTCAATTTGTTCTCTGGGCCCCCGGGGGCACGGAAGAGCCCAGAGAAGCACGGGATAGTGGCGGGAGGGGGGACGTGCCTATAAGAACGATCAAGCGGCGGAACTGCCACTATGATCATTTTTATGGTGCGCAGAATCGCTGGCTGAAAAGAAGGATATCTGAATGATGCCTGTAGCTGCAGGCATCATTCAGATATCCCCCCTAAATACCAGGACGCCATATGACGGCTTGCGGTATTGAGGCGGTTAAAAACATTCAATTACAATATGATTAGTTTCACAATTATATGTGCTATATTATTTTTTCTTTATTTGCTATTTGTTTTCCCCACGAAAGTGGAGTTACCCTTTAAATATATTGCTATGTTAACTATGCTATAAATATTACCCAACAAGTGATATTCAAATAGTTGGGATGGTTTATAAAGTGTATTTAATGTAACTATATATAATGTTTAGGGGATTTTGTGCCAGGTTCTACAGAAACCTCTCCTGAGAAGAACACGAAGGCTGCCATTTCTTATTATTCTTCTGAAAAATTGCTAGTTGCATGATTGCCATTTTGACAACTCAGCTGTGTCTTGATTGGGAATCTCTTAGGCCGGGTTCACACCTATGCGAATTGGTTGCGGCTTACACCGCATCCAATTCGCATAACATTTTAAAATACATTGATTTCAATGAGGCTGGTTCACATATGTGCGATGCATTTGCACTGCGCATTACCAAAAAAAGTGTGTGTTTTCTAGGCATTGCGGTGCGGCTCAGGTGCGATATTCAGGTCCATTATCTTCTATGGGTACGCATCTGATTCACAGATGTGTTTAGTTCTCATCAGGGTTTCTCTACTTCACCTCACTACACTTCCCCCCTCCCCCTCCTCTCTCCTAGGTCACCAAATTTGCAGCTAAAACATAGATGATCTGCTGAATAGTTCTCTTATCTTTTTGCAGAGATAAGAGAGCTGGAATTCGCACCGCACAAGTGTGAACCCAGCCTTAATGCTTTATGTCAGAGGGAAAAGCCTAGAGGGAAGGCCTTGACACCCATGAAAGCCATTGTCTAAGACCTGCTGGTCTGTTGTACATTGGTGCCTAGACCCTGACGCTGCATATCTGACCATTCATGTTTATATGCAAGCCATTCAAAAGATATATCTGACATCCAGACACAATTCAACCACCCTCCAATGTCTATGGCCAGTTTAAGTCAATAAACATAGGAGATGAACAATCTTAACTGCAATAAAGTGCTCCTAAATTTAAAAGGACAGTTGGCTAGCTCTAGAGCAGTCTTTCTCAGCAGGTTTTAGTTGAATCCAGGGGTTCCTCCAGAGGTTGCTTGAGTAGAGAGTGTTTTTTTGCTTCTTACATATGTACTGTAACCAAATACACCAAGAATTGTTTTAACTACCTGTAAGGGCAACGTTCTTCCCACTGATTTTCAATGTAATGAACATTTTTCCCACTGACCACCAATATAAGGAACATTCTTCTGACTGACCGCTATACTAATGTACCATGATCTGTTCAATTTAGCAGTATCAGGTAATATAGACAGCCAGAATGGATTAAATCTCCAGTTTAGTACGGGGGAGCTAGTAAAGGGCATAAGGCCCCTTTCACACTGAGGCCTTTTTACTGCGTTTTTGCGTTAAAAACAGCGCTGTAAAAATGCTTGAAATAATCCTGCCCCATCATTCTCAATGTGAAAGCCCTGAGGGCTTTCACACTGAGGCGTTTTGCTGGCTGTGCGTTGGAAAAAATCCTGCAAACAGCTTTTTTGGAGCATCTTTGGGGCGCAAAAAATAGCGCTGTAAAAACGCCTATCCCCATTGAAATGAATGAGTACCGCTGTAAAAACGCAGTAAAAACACGGTAAAAAACACCCAGAAGCTGTGGGAAGGTCACATGACCGCAGTAGAGTGGAGGATTGTGGGATACCAAATAATCCTTTTTACCGCAAAAACGCGGTAAAAACGCATATGCGTTAGCGCTATTTTTACCGCGAACACGGTAAAAACGCGGTAAAATCGCGGTAAAAAAACTCATAATTTTTTTGCGTTTTTTCAACGCCTCATGGTGAAAGGGGCCTTAGGGTGACCCAGTATGGGGCATGGTCTGACAATAGATGGGAACAAAATCCAGCCGCCTGTAGTCTAGGGGTTAATTGTTGGGAGAGCAAAATAAAATAAATCAGAGGCATAGTGGAGTGAGGAGTAGAGAAACAGGAGTAGGCCTTCTGTCTGGGATAAAGGTGTCGTCATGTGTCTACGAGTGCAAAGTCGGCTAGAAGGCGACTAAACCTGGTCACCTGATCTGGCTGTGGTGCTCTTAGTTCCTGGCCTATTCTATCCAGAATAGGGTTGGCTACCAAAAATAAAATCGCCCAGCCAAATAGCGGGGACAGGTGAGTGTCGAGACATAAAGGAAAATCCTTCGCTTAAAATGGTAGAAGTGTAACAGGGAGGTACATACCAGGCTAAAATCAACAGGGGATTACCAGAAATATTGACTAGTAAGAAAATATATCTACCCTGGGGATTCAGCTCCCACAATTTTATTTCAATGGGGACTTATTTGGCAATGAGTATGGATACACCCCTGGAGTAGGTAGTATGATTGCCGTGGAACGCCCACCCAATCCAGGGTTTCTTCAATACACACTGCAAAGAGTCAACAACATGAGTTTCCACCAACACTTTGACATCTGCACGTCAATCTTTAAAAAAAAATGACAGAACAGCAGTGCGTTTTAGTTTATCTCTGAGACCCCAGACATTCCAGGTTAAAAAATTCAAGGGGGCCATAGGGAGGATAAGGGAAACAATGTGGGCATGGTGGAGATGGAATCCCCAGGTTTTCCAACATATATCCAACAAAAAATAAAATGTTACAGGTCATTAAGACAAGTGTGTGAATTAGCACATAATCATCATGGCTCGGAGAGCTGTGTTGCACGTAGTTAATCGCCCCCCTAACCCACCCGGTTCTACACACACCACAATTTGTGTGAGCAAGTGAGTCCCAAACTGGGTATTAAACAGAACAACCATAAACAGATGCAGTATACTTGAAAAAAAAGAAAAATCCCCTTTGTCTGTAGTAGTCCACTAGGGGGGCAAAAATCATCTGAAGGGCAGTGGATGTAATGGGACAGCTTGCTTGGTCAGAAGAGGCCTGTAGAGGAGGAATGGCGTCCTCTATGTGACTTAGGCGGTGTTTCGTCTCAGAGACCCAGTCCCGCAGCTTGCGAAGATCCTGACGGATCAAGGAGATGTCTGCCTTGACTTCCTCAATCTTAGATGGTAATGTCGCCTGGCAGTTAGAGATTGCCGGCAGCATGTTGAAGAGGAAGAGGAGTCACCATTTTCTCCCTGCGAGTCCTTGTCTTGACAGCGGAATATGTCCAGTTTTGTAACTGCATTCCGTTTTGTGAGGGGGAGACATGGCTCAGCTGTTAGCAGAAGTTTTGTGAGTGTTTTCCAGGTGAATAGGATCACAGGATAGGTAGCAGGATAAAAGAGAAAGGATACTGCCAGTGCCAACGGATCTCTGCTCAACCGTGTCCTCCTCCATGATCTGCAGACATTGAATTTTAAGCAGGGTTCCCTGAGGCCTGGAAGTTATTTCAAGGGTTCCTCTGTGTTAAAAAGGTTGAGAAAGACTGTTCCAGAGTCATTATCTAGTGGGTGTCTACCAGACCCACAGGAAAATGTATTTATTTCAAAAGAGTGTTTTTTTTTTTGTAAAAAATATATATGTAGCGGGTATGTACTTTCCCGGGTGTAAATTTGAACTTGACAGAGACATTAGTGAGGTGTAATTCCCTGCAGCCCAGCAGGTGGCGCTGTCGCCCTGGGCTGGGGTTGAATCATTGCTGTGTGTTGTGCCTCCTTTTTGTCCTCCCTCGGCAGCGGTATGGTGGGGCGGGGAACCCGCCGTGCTTGCTGGGAGAGGGTATAAAGGGGCCGGCCATCTTTGTCACGGGGTCGAAGTCCAGGGCACCTTCAGCCTGTGGACGGTGGTTCATGTTGGTTCTCTAGGCGGGCCTAGGCCTAGAGGACAGTCAGAGGTCGTGTTCCATCCCAGGCACCTTTAGCTTGAGGTGAGGTACTCAGATGGAGGTCCGGAGCTCAGTGCCCAACACTGAGTTCCATGAGGGAAGGAGATCCTAGGGAACCCCGGGCGTGGGTACCCGAATCCGGGAAGCGTAATGGACCAGGGAGAGCTCCTCATTCGAAGACCTGGTGCAGCAGATTGCCAGTGACGGGTGAGTCTCTCACCGGAGACCGCTTGGAAGGAAATTCCCCCTCGTTCGGAGACTGCAACCCACTTTCAGGAAGGAAAGTGGAAAACTACATTGTGTCTGGGCCTATTCGCATCCATACCTCCTCTTCTGTTCTGTTTCTACAAGGGAGTTCAACTGATTGTGTTCATTCGAGAAGAATAAAGGAGTGTTGAACTTTAATGGTGTGGGGCTCATTTCCTGACAGACATTGTTCAAGGTGACTCTCGGTGGAGGCTCCAGGTGCACAGCACTGACCCGAAGCAGGGCCGCTGATAGGCCAGTACAACTGGCCCTGTTGTACTGGGCCCCGCCAGCAGGGGGGCCCGGGCAAACTCCACAGAGTACTAATTAATGTATAAAAAAAAAAAACTTCTACAGCCCTGACCAAACATCATTATCTGCCACAAGCAATCCGGCAAACAAACCCCCCCCCCCCGTGTTTTTTTTTTTTTTTTATTTCTGATACCCCTCGATACCTGCAGTGTTCGGTTCGTGCAGGAAGGGACTATTTTTTCTATTTCGGGCGCGGAAGAATGTCTCTTCTCTCCTGCGCCCGCTCCTCGTGCTGGCTCAAGTCCCGGCCAGCATGTCCTTCCCTGGCGCCGCGGAGTGATTCCTCTCCCTCTGCTCTTGGTGCTCTGCTCTTCGCTCGGCTGAGAGAAGAAGCAGTGAAACAGACGAGCGCCGGCTTTAGCAGAAGAAAAAAAAAAGCAGCATCTTTGACTGTGAGTGTGACACAGACTGACACTCCAGTGAGGCCAGGCAACAGCACTGCAGGATCAGGGAGGAAGTGACTCCTGGGGCCCGGCTAACAGGTATGTGCTTGCTTGGGGGGGGGGGTTGGATTCAAGATCTGTGTATTGAGAGTAGTGCCGAGCTGTTGGAAATTGGTATACTAATCCTCTATGTCAGTTCCTAATTCACAAATGTGAAAAAAATTAAATCCTGGAAAATATTAGTTTGTTCCTATACCACTATGGTATTAGCAGTAAGTGCTGAAACTATGTTGAAGTGCAAAAGTGCATTGTTAGCGCATAAAATCC
This sequence comes from Rana muscosa, assembly GCA_029206835.1. Classification (NCBI taxonomy): domain Eukaryota; kingdom Metazoa; phylum Chordata; class Amphibia; order Anura; family Ranidae; genus Rana; species Rana muscosa. The sequence goes on from CM055116.1 coordinate 444,499,188, forward strand.
GTGTATATGTGCATATAAAACAATATCTAAGACAATGATAAAGTGCAAGAAAAGGCACATATACTCCGTGACATAAGGTGTAAGCAATAATAAAATAATGATAAAGTGCAAAGAGTGAAATCCGTGTAGAGAGATGGTACTGAGCAGTACCTGTACTAGCAGCAATGCTGCAGTATGGTAAAGTGCATAAGTCTATCCGTGACTTAGATTACTAAGCAGTATAAGATGTGCAATTGCTGAGTCCATACATGACTGTCCTTAATAAATATATGTGCAAAAATGCAAAGATGATATTGCAACAGAAGAATCCAAACAGTCTCTTAAGGTGAATGGTGATGTTAAATTAAGGTGCTGAGTGATGTTTATTGTGACTTCCACGCTGTGCTTCTAATAAAGGATGGCCCCTTACCTCACTGCTGTGAGGTTACAGCATGTGATAAAACCCTCTATCGTTCCTGCTTCCTGCTGTCCGTATGGTACCTTGGAACATGGGGGTGTGTAATGCCTGGTGGGAGTTGATCCTCTAGCCGTGGGGTCTCCAGGATGGTGTGCATAAATGGGGGGGGGGGGGAGGAAGGCGAAGGAAGCCCAATATAGTGTAGTATTTTCGTATAAAAAATGTATTACATTAATATATATATAAAGTACTCACATTTTTTTACTTGTTATGTGCATATAAAATACGAGCGCCGAGCTTGTCCGCGTCACCACCGGAGGTGACGCGGACGAGCTCTGCGCTCGTATTTTATATGCACATAACAAGTAAACAAATGTGAGTACTTTATATATATATATATATATTAATGTAATACATTTTTTATACGAAAATACTACACTATATTGGGCTTCCTTCGCCTTCCCCCCCCCCCCCCCCCCATTTATGCACACCATCCTGGAGACCCCACGGCTAGAGGATCAACTCCCACCAGGCATTACACACCCCCATGTTCCAAGGTACCATCCGGACAGCAGGAAGCAGGAACGATAGAGGGTTTTATCACATGCTGTAACCTCACAGCAGTGAGGTAAGGGGCCATCCTTTATTAGAAGCACAGCGTGGAAGTCACAATAAACATCACTCAGCACCTTAATTTAACATCACCCTTCACCTTAAGAGACTGTTTGGATTCTTCTGTTGCAATATCATCTTTGCATTTTTGCACATATATTTATTAAGGACAGTCATGTATGGACTCAGCAATTGCACATCTTATACTGCTTAGTAATCTAAGTCACGGATAGACTTATGCACTTTACCATACTGCAGCATTGCTGCTAGTACAGGTACTGCTCAGTACCATCTCTCTACACGGATTTCACTCTTTGCACTTTATCATTATTTTATTATTGCTTACACCTTATGTCACGGAGTATATGTGCCTTTTCTTGCACTTTATCATTGTCTTAGATATTGTTTTATATGCGCATATACACGGATTTTATGCGCTAACAATGCACTTTTGCACTTCAACATAGTTTCAGCACTTACTGCTAATACCATAGTGGTATAGGAACAAACTAATATTTTCCAGGATTTAATTTTTTTCACATTTGTGAATTAGGAACTGACATAGAGGATTAGTATACCAATTTCCAACAGCTCGGCACTACTCTCAATACACATTCTACTCAGGTCACGGTTCTTTCACCTTTCAGTGTCTTGTAGCAGTTGATGTACTTTAATTGTTTATATATAGTAGCGCGTAGATACCTTTTTATACCCTGGATTCAAGATCTACTGAAGCAGCATCTTTACATTATGGCATTGGCGGCATTAGCGTCATGGGTGGCACTGTCTGCAGCACAATATGGCAGTGGCCACATAGGTGGCACTGTCTGCAGGTAGCACATGCGTTATGGCCAATAACGCATGTGCTGCCTGTAGAGACAGTGCCGCCAATGCCGTATTGTGTTGCAGACAGTGCCACCCATGACGCTAATGCCATAACGCATGTGCTGCATGCAGAGACAGTGCCACCCATGCCGCCAATGCCGTAATGTGCTGCAGAGACAGTTTCAAGGCGGGTCTGGGGTGGGGCCAGGGGTGGGGCTGAAGGAGGGACCAGGGGCGGGACCAGGGTGGAGCTTAAGGGGGCCCCGTCAGGCAGGCTGTACGGGGCCCCATGATTTCTATCAGCGGCCCTGACCCGAAGGTAAAAGAACTTTGCTTGTATCACACTGACACCTGTGATAAAGGCCTGGCGTGGTGTCCCCGCTCCCTTCCCCTCTAAAAGATACCCCTAGACAAGAGACAGACGAGCTGAAGAAAGAGAGGGGAGTGAGGAAGCCGCTACATATATATTTTATTGGAATTGTCTTTGCAAATTAATTTGAATGTACAGTTACTATGATTTTCACAGGCTATAGGAAAAGAACAAAGGAATAAGGAACATGCTCAACTAGTTCAAGTGTAGGTCACACTTTCATCAGGCAGGATGCTGGCAGTTTGCTCATTTTGTCACTCTGCCTGGTATCAGATAACTGGCATTTTTGGCATCTGCTCAGTCATCCAGCCCTAAAGTGAAATTTCTACGTGCACTCAGACACTGAACAAGAGGATTTTCTGCCATCTCCATGGAAGTTGTTTATAAATAAAACTGCTAGTAGTCAAAAGTGCCATGTGTTGTACTTGTCAACTAACTGCTTCAATACATTGGGATAGTCTTATAACTGGTACACACTATGAGTTTTTTTTCGTTCAACCGGAGCTGACCCAGACTGTCAGCTCTGGTCGGAGCCGCTGAACTAACTATGCAAAGTTAGTACAGCGATCTTCCCTGCTGAGCTGTCGTGTTTTGACAAGGGGATGCCCCCCCACCAGAACTCTCCGATCAACATTCTCCGCCATTGGCTGAGAGCACTGATCCGGAGTCGGTCGGCTGCTGGTTTTCCAGCATGCTCCTCCAACAGAAGCCAGCCAAATGGCCGGCTTCTGTCTGACAGGGTGGCATACACACAGGCCGAATGCCGGCCGTTATTTTTTTAACCGTCCAATGTCTCCGGGGGTTAATTATTTTAATTATATTTTAATATATTTTCATTTTGATTACAATAGGTATTAAATATGTAGTTACTGAAATAGGAACTGCAGTGAACATAAATATCACCAGTTAACATCCAAAAATCTGGTTTTGTAGCAGAGAGACAGTGAGATTTATTGGAAGACCTGTACAAAAATACCTTTGCCAAGTTAACAAGACATTAATATTTTGCCACTATTAAAACACGATGCTTGGATTGTACATGTTATATCAAGGTAAAGTCTTTTTATAGCTGCAATTATGCATAGACCTAATTTTTACAGGAGTTGTTCATATAAACATCAGTGTACACATTATTTCCTGACTATTGCCAAGGGCTCTATTTTCAGCCACTTTTAACAGATCATTCCAATGTACATCACATTAAAACTTCATAACCATGAGGCTTACAATATTGTTTCAAGTGATTGTAAACGATCCCCTTGTAAAACGACCCACTCAGTTTAAAATAGAACTGAAAGGCAAAACATGTTTGTATAGGTAAAAACAAAACAAAAAAAGCAACATTAAAAATATTTTTTTTTCCCTTTTTATACGTGATAACATTCCCTCTGTTCTCAGCTGCATAAGAGCTGGGGGAGGAGAAACCGCAGCACACTAAGCTTCCCAGCGCAAGACTGTGCAGCGGGGGCGTGTCAGGACAAGTCTGATCATTAGAGGAGAGCAGGCTAAGAGAACAGACCATGGTGTGCTCTCCTGTTTAGTGTGGTCAGTTTTTAAAAGGAAGGGAGCAAGGGGACTAGCAGGAACACCAGAGATTTCACATAAAAGAAAGCAATACAAAGAGAACAGAATGCTTTTTCAGACAAGTACATAGTACAGCAGGCACATATCAGGAATATAGTGTTGGGGTAACAAAGGTTTTAAGCCATTTACAATGAAAGCAACAGAAGGGGCTTACCAAATCATCTATGTAAGTTTTTTTTACTTTTATCAGTTCCCACTAAACACTCAGCACTACTAGCTATTGCTGTCAACATGTTGTTAAGACTTTACTGTAGACTCACTGTTCCTGAGCTAGTAATTCACAATATTTTCTTGGAGAGCCATAACACCCTACAATCTTACTGTGGCACATTTGGTAAACTGGATCACAATATTCCTTTTTTTGCAATTTATTACATCACATTAAAGAAATAACTCCAGGAAGGAAAAAAATTGTGGATCAGGATGAAGTTAGTCGAATGACGTGTATTGCACTTAACTTCTTGACCCAAATCTAGAGATCTGGATGTCTAGAGTTTAGAAGCCGGAGCACTTGCACTGCTATGCTTTGTATGCAGCCACTTTTCAACATAGTCATAAGGAGATTGGGAGGCAATCAATTATTCCAGCTGGGTACAGAGTGGCATGCTAGGAGCCAAAGCATGGGACTCCTGAACTCAATGCCTGAAGATCACCAGATTGAGGGCATGGAAGTAAGACAACCCATACATGATTCATTTTGAAATTAATTGATTCCCCCATCCACACATTCGAGGTGAGTAGAGGAATTCCTTCCACTGAGCTATAGTATTCTGACAGCGGGGGGGGGGGGGGGGGAGACTTCCCCACTGTCAAAATATACTCTTCAGCACCACCAGCTATAGTCAGCAGCACTGATTGAGGGAAGATTTTCCAACAGGCTGGTTGTTGTACAGAAGTCGATCGAGAGATTGGCACAGCTCTACTCTACATTTACACCCCCGCCCCTCCGCAGCTATTACCTTTTGTCCCCCACAGCTATTACCTTTTGTACACCTCCCCCTTAGATTGTAAGCTTTATGAACACGACCCTCATATTCCTACTGTATTGAATTGTGTTGTAATTGTACTGTCCCCCCTCTACATAGTAAAGCTCTGCGTAAACTGTTGGCGCTATATAAATCCTGTATAATAATTTACAAAGTCTAGTAGCTAATAGTGCTGAAGAATGGAAAGTAAAGGTAATACATTATGGCTATGATTGAACAAATTAAAAAGAAAAGATGATCGACGTCCAGAATCCGTGACATTTATAAGGTCCAATTTCCAATCCTGACCCAGGGCAATTGATAAGCATGATCTTAGCACCAGGAGTCCAGGACAAGCATTTCATCCTGCAGATATATAATAGGTGATTACTATTATTTCTAATTGCCACATATTCCCCTTGCAGTCATCCTTGATTACCTTTAGCTTAAGTAGTCTAATCCCACAATGCACTTTATTGTGCCCCTCTATTGATACAACGCAGAAGGCAATATAAGTCTCATAGTTTGGAGAATACTTGTGCCAGATTCATCCAAGCACAGCCACTGTCGTCATGCTTGATGTAGTGTATTTAAAGCTTGTTGCCAAGGTGTTATTCACTAGATGTTTAACAGAGAAAATAGACAGGGCAGCAAAGGGACAGAAACACAAACCAGAGAAACAATTGATTTTCAATTACATAACTAGACTAACGCTGTACTTAAGTACCATGCTCAGAAAACACAGAATATCCCAGTTATGTAAAAAAAAAACACACATTGCAAAGAAAACTTGTTATTTTGAATCTGTTTACCTGAAAATAAAGATATATGGAAAACCTAGTAGTAGCCTTTACATAGACTAGTGTTGTTCTTGAGTTGCATAGTCGGTAAACATAAAATACCATTGTAACAGAAATAAATACTCGTTTGTTCTTTTGAATCCACCTAGCTAAAAAAAATATATAGAAAGGACAGTCTAGTAGCTGATTGTATAAAGCCACAAATATTCTCGTCTCCTGCAGCGAGTTTTGTGCTTTAGTAAAAAAAAAGGCTCTATTTTTTTTAACCAATGTCATTTGGACAAGCTAATACTGCATTTTACCCTGAGCCTCCTGTGGCAAACAGCAAGTTAGAGGGGTAATGCTAGAATGGATTGGACTAAGCACTATAATGTGATCTAACTTCCCGCTAGATGGTGGCTAAGTTTGTTCTCCATTGTCCCACTGTATGGAGCAGTGTTTATCAACTCCAGTCCTCAAGGTGCCCCAACAGGTCATGTTTTCAGCTTTCCATTATTATTTTGCACAGGTGATTTGATCAGATTCGCTGCCTTAGTAATTACCACAGCCGTTTTATCTGAGGGAAATCCTGAAAACATGACCTGTTGGGGCGCCTTGAGGACTGGAGTTGAGAAACACTGGTATGGGGGATCGTAGCAACCCCAAATGCTTGTTTCAAACAAACTGAAGTAAGAGGTAAAAGGAGAGTTTTGGGAGCTCAATGAGGACACTACAAGGAAGCAGAGAAACTGATTTAACCAAAAACAGATTACGGGGCCATTAAGTATTGGATCTGTATCAATAATTTTTGTAAAATAATGATATCCTTTAGAGTGACTTAAAGGGTAACTCCACTTTCGTGGGGGGAAAAAAAATAGCAAATAAAGTAAAAATAATATAGCGCATATAATTGTGACACTAATCATATTGTAATTGAATGGTAATAAAAATGACCTTTCCTTTTCAATCTGCAGCCGCTGTAATTTTCTGAGAATGCATTGCAATATGACTACCTGGAGTTATTCTGTACACAGAATTTGTACTGACCACCCCCTAGAAACATAATTTCCTGCTTGTGTGATTGGCTCACCAATTTCCCCAGAAGTCTGCCTAAGATACATATCAGATTTCAGGCATCCCCAACTAAAATGTCATTTTTTGCAAAGATACTTTCAATAGGAACACGTCTAAAGGGATGCAGGCCCAGCAGATTTCCTCATTAGTGCCCTGCAACTGCACACCTGACAGTTCATTATCAAACCACTCCCATTAGACCTGCTCAGCACAGAGAAACACAGAGGGGTCTCCTCAGAGTAACAAAAGGTAGGAATCTGCAACAAAGTTTGTTATAATCCTTGCAATGTACAGAGATCAGAGGGGAATGTTTTTTTCTGAACAAAAGTGGAGTTATGCTTTAAATATATATTATGTGTAGCAAAGTAGAACCAGTTATATATTGACAATATACAGTGCCTTGAAAAAGTATTCATACCGCTTGAAATTTTCCACATTTTGTCATGTTACAACCAAAAACTTAATGTATTTTATCAGGATTTTATGTGATAGACCAACACAAAGTGGCACATAATTGTGAAGTGGAAGGAAAATGATAAATGGGTTTCACATTTCTTTTACAAATAAATATCTGAAAAGTGTAGAGTACATTTGTATTCAGCCCCCTTGAGTCAATACTTTGTATAACTGACTTTCGCTGCAATTACAGCTGCAAGTCTTCCCTCCCTCTTTCCTCAGGATTCTAGAAGGAGAGGAGAAGAGGTGGAGCTGCTTGAGGTGTTCGAAGGAGCCCTGACCAATCCCCAACCTTGATTGGCAGGGGACACGCCTCCTTAAATACCTAGAATCAGCCCAGCTGGGGAGGAGTTGTCCAGTAAAATGTACAGAGATCAGAGGGGAATGTTTTTTTCTGAACAAAAGTGGAGTTACGCTGTAAATATATGTTATGTGTAGCAAAGTAGAACCAGTTATATATTGACAATATACAGTGCCTTGAAAAAGTATTCATACCGCTTGAAATTTTCCACATTTTGTCATGTTACAACCAAAAACTTAATGTATTTTATCAGGATTTTATGTGATAGACCAACACAAAGTGGCACATAATTGTGAAGTGGAAGGAAAATGATAAATGGCTTTCACATTTCTTTTACAAATACATATCTGAAAAGTGTAGAGTACATTTGTATTCAGCCCCCTTGAGTCAATACTTTGTATAACTGACTTTCGCTGCAATTACAGCTGCAAGTCTTTCCTCCCTCTTTCCTCAGGATTCTAGAAGGAGAGGAGGAGAGGTGGAGCTGCTTGGGGTGTTCGAAGGAGCCCTGACCAATCCCCAACCTTGATTGGTAGGGGACACGCCTCCTTAAATACCTAGAATCAGCCCAGCTGGGGAGGAGTTGTCCGGTAAAAGAACTGGAGATGGAGTACTAGGGCCTTTGAGGGAGCTCCCCAGTCTGGGGGGGGGGGTGACCTTGGGCCTGGGCTTGGGTGCAGGATGGAGCCTTTCAGGAATGCATGTTTCTGTACAGGAGGCACAGGAGAAGCAAGAGAGGACAGTAGGACAGTAGGAGCTAGTACTGTCGGGCAAGTCTTCAGGAGGGAACCGTCGGTGGCAGCCAGGAGGGCTGGTGAGTGACATGTGCAGTCAGGAGGACTGGGGAGGCATGCCTGAGAGGACTGGGAGCATGCAGTCAGAGATGGGTGCAGAGCCAGTAGTGAGGACTGCAATGTCATGGGCAGTGAAGTCCGGCATCTGCAGCCAGGAGGGCTGGCAGGGCCTGAAGGAGCTGATTGGGATCCATAGTCCAGCAGTAGGACAGCTAGCACTAAAGACTTTTCATTTCTTTCTACACCATAGGGGCCCGCGGTCCCTGCCTACAAAAGGCAATTGCTAAGGCCTGGCTGAGCCAGTGTCAGGCCTAACTTTAAATGTGCTAGCTGCTCCTGGGATTTAAGAGTTGTGCAGGAGGAAGGAAGAGGAATAGTCTGCAAGCAAGGAAAGTGTTGGAGGAGACTGAAGTGGTAACTTGTACAGAGAAGTGTATATAGTTGTCCCATTTGATTAATATACAATCCGCCCATTGATTGATATACAATCTACCAATTGACTGATATACAAATCACTGGGCATCCCATATTTCCCTTACACTGTCCAAGTTAAATTCCCTAATAAAAATAACAAAATCAAGCACATGGACTGTTTCCTGCCTGAGAGTGACTGAGGAGTGGACGCCGGGGTGGGCAGGGTGACAGGTGGGTCTCTTAGCAGCCCCTACGGGGGTACTGCTACACATGTATATACATCTGGCGCCCTGTAGCAGGAAACTGCTATAGGTTGCTGTCGGCAAGCAAAATAAGAGTGTGCTGTACATTGCCTCCAGCACTGCTCCTGTTTCTTCTTATCGGAGGCTGCCATTTTGCTGAAGACCAGAGCCCCGGAACAGCAGTAAATCATTATGCTGTCAGCAGATCAACCTCTAGTAATCAGCACAATGCCAAAAAATGACAAAAATGGAGAGCAACTGAGCATGTGCAGAGCAGGGCGAGACAATGTATTACTGGGTTTTAAACAGTATAGGCACTTATGTTTAATGTTTTACATAGCCATACCTGCAAAAGGGGCCTGCATGAAATGATCTAGCAAGACTTAACTTTCTGACTAAAGTTCCACTTTAAATTAGACCACTACCTATTGCATTGTTCTTGCATGGGTTTATGTAGCTGTAGAAAATATAAAGTATTATCATTTTTTAAATCTGTTGGTTTAATTGGAGATATTGTTGAAAAGAACATAATTATAAAGTTTAATAAATAAATAAATTAAAAGGTATTTAATATTTAATTTGCTTTTTTAACAAGAAAGAGATTGCAGATGTCTAAATTGAGGGAAATCCCAGTTGTTACAGCAACAAGTGTCCTGTTTGGAAAATTTCTTTTCTTTTCCTGTTCTAGTGACAACTCAAAATGTGTGGATTTTACCTAACGTTCAGTTGCAGTGGTAATGGTCACAGATAGAGAGGATGAATTTCCCCAGACAGCAATAAAACCACTTCAACTCTATATCAAAAATGAAAAAGATACACCTTACAAAAAAGTATGCATACTTTAGGAACGAATTAAATATTCTGAATGATCAGTCAAAAAAAAAAAGTTTTAAATAGAACACATTCAGCGTGGATATTCAAAAGTAAGTAAAATTTGAGATGCAATTCTTTTTTAACAGAAACGTTTTTATTGAACAAATCGGCATTACAGTACAGTCAGCTTTCGACAATCAAATATTGCATAGTACAGTATCAAGTTGAAATCACCATTTTGAGCATCCTACCAATACATACAAAATATAATTTCGAGATGTAATTCTTTAATGACTTCTTTGACGAATTAGAGCAATGCAATTGTAAAATAACTGAAAAAAGGTGAAGTGGAAGAAAATGGAAAATACCTACGCATATCAATGAGGAGCTATGAAATAGGAAACCCAAGTGTAAACAACGGTAACTATTTCTGCCTTTTGTCTTCCTCTCGTAGAACAACAAAAGATGTAATAATCTCTAGTTAAAATTGCTCTGTAATTGTCTTTTTCATACTGGAAAAACTTGTTTGCTAAGTAAAGTCATTTGAACACTAACCCTACAGGAAGAATGTAAAAGCATTGATTCTGTTTCAGGTTTAGTCCAAACTATCTATACACTGAGTCAGGTTGTCATATGATATAAATGGCTTCAGGGCCATTGTGTGATTGACAGTGTAGCCTACAACGCTACAAGTAGAGGCTGCAGCTGCTTCTGGAGACATTAGGTTAGGGCGGTGACATAAGGCCCCTAGTGCAATTAACCACTTCAATACCATGCACTTATACAGCTTCCTGCCCAAGCCAATTTTGAGCTTTCAGCTCTATCGCAATTTGAATGACAATTGCGCGGTCATGCTACACTGTACCCAAACAAATTTTTTATCATTTTTTTCCCCACAAATAGAGCTTTCTTTCGGTGGTATTTGATCGCCTCTGCGATTTTTATTTTTTGCACAACAAATAAAAAAAGAGCGAAAATTTTGAAAAAAACAACGTTTTTCTTTGTTTCTGTTAATTTTTTTGTAAATAAGTACCTTTTCTACTTCAATGATGGGCACTGATATGGCGGCACTGACGGGCACTGATAAGGCGACACTGATGGGCACCGATGAGGTGGCACCAATGAGGTGGCACTGATGAGGTGACACTGATGGGCACTGATGATGGGCACTGATAGGCGGCACTGATGGGCACTGATATGTGGCACTGGTATGCGGCACTGATTGGCACTCATAGGCGGCACTGATTGGCACTCATAGGCGGCACTGATTGGCACTCATAGGCGGCACTGATTGGCACTTATAGGCGGCACTGATGGGCACTTATAGGCGGCACTGATAGGTGGCACGGACGGGCACTTATGGGCACTTATGGGCACAGATGGGCACGGATGGGCACTGATAGGTGGCACTGATGGACACTAGTAGGTGGCACTGATGGACACTGATGCCCAGCAATGCCAGCCACCACACATTGAGGTGGTGCCATCATAGTGCCAGTCAGTGCCCATTTGTGGGCACTGATTGGCATATTTTTTTTAATTTTTTTTTTATTTTACTACATGTGGATGGCCATGGGGGCACTCCACATGCTTGGGGCTTCCCTGTGGTCCTGGGGGGCTTTCCTGGTGGTCCAGTGTGGGTATCCGAGGGGGGCTGCGCTGATAAACAATCAGCGCAAACCCCCCCTGTCAGGAGAGCCGCCGATCGGCTCTCCTCTACTCGCGTCTGTCAGACGCGAGTGAGGAAGAGCCGATCAACGGCTCTTCCTGTTTACATTGTGATCAGCCGTGATTGGACACGGCTGATCACGTGGTAAAAAGCCTCCGCCGGAGGCTTTTTACCGAGATCAGTGTAGCGGTGGGTCAGACTGACCCACCGCTCCACCGATCGCCGCGATGCGTGCCCCCCCGGGCGCGCGGCGGCTGTTATCCCGCAGGACGTCATATGACGTCCAGTGTGGATAACAGAACCACTTCCCGGACGTCAATCTGCTATTGACGGGGCGGGAAGTGGTTAAATGAGTGCCCCCTCTGTAATGATACCTATTTGCCTAATTGCTAGGTACCCCCCACCAACACCTCGTTTTCCTGTACTTACACTGATGGAGTAAACTCTGACATAGATGTGATGCATCCCTCACTACAAGCTGCACTTCACTGCAAACCACTGAGTCAACACAGGCCTGATCACCTGTTCTAGACCACGTGGAGGGGACACTTGGTGAAATTTCAGCTTACCAACAGAGCTCTGCATAGGCAGACACATCACATTCACTGAGTACACTCTCCATTATTGCAAGTACACAACTGGGGTCATAGGAGCATAGGAATCAAGATGAGTCTCTCGCAATAAGAGGTCTTTACCCTAGTTTCTCCATTACTAGACCCTAATTACGAAACACGGCAACTGTGTATTTTCCTATGAATGACATCGGGCCCAGTTTAAAGTTAAAAAAGTAAAAGGAAAAAAAAAAAGAGTGATCTCCCTTTTCCAGTTAGCACCAGCCCAGCATGCCAGGCTTGCAGGCTCGTATTTCCACAGCAATCAGGCGGAGAGCCCCTTACCATCTTAGATTCCCTCTGAAAGCAGTGGTGTCTGAGAGTGATGGGCTCCTTAGAATCCTATATGATAAGGTTAGGATGCTACATGTCACTTTCCCCCATGGCGCTCCTAAGTGAGTTTGTTTTATGGGTCCTTTAGTTTCAATATTATTTACCTTTCAACAGCTAGGCTGTGTCGATACGTTTTTAAAGCAGATCTCCCCAGGTTTTAGGATCCAAAACCAGGAGAAAAAACTCTATTTCCTCTCCAATCAAGCTTTGATTGAGAAATGAGGGGAACGACAGCAGAACAATGCCCAAACGTAATAGGGAACTCTGGGATAAAGGTGATGGGGGGGGGGGGGAGTACACTACCCTTTGACACTGCTAACTGTAGTTACATATTTGTTATTACTACAAATATGAAGGTTGAAAAGAAAGAAAGGGCATGCTGGCAGCTAGAACAGGCCTTCAGGGGTACGTTTATTACGATTGCAAAAAAAAAGATAAAACATGGTCCAATTTGCTTGAACAGGAATATTCCCTACGGATCCACAAACGCATTTAGATACTCGGTTAATTAGGTTCCTTGAGCCTTGAGCAATGAGCAATTTCCACCTCTCAGGTGAGTAACCACTGGCGACACTTATCTTTTAACCTCCCTGGCGGTATGATTCTGTCTGATTTTAGGTGCTGAAAGCGGTACAATTATTTTGCAGGGAAATTTGGTGTTTTATATTGTAGGCCTGTAATTCTTAGGAATAACTCATTTAAATCTGTCCAAACCAGAGTCTAGTAGACATCCCGGGTATGATAAAGTTTGAAACACAAAATCATAAATTATAGTATAATAAATAACTATAAATAATTATAACAAATAATAATATAAAAATAATAAAAATTATTTAATAATGTAATCAAATCAAAAACACTGAAATTTGCTCAGTTGCAGAATTGTCGCTGTCATTAGATTTAGTGTTTGATGATGAATTTCCCCACAAATCGCTATCGCTCAATTCTGCAAGTGATTCTAATTTATTATCGCTGTTTTCTAGCTGGTCTAAAACTACTTTTGGCATAAAGAGACACTTTTTGGTTGCTATGGACAATCTCCAGTTTCCTGGCAGAAAGAAAAGTATTTATAATATAAAAGTGCATGCAGGGCACTGGACAGACCACTAGGGACAAAGTGGATGTGTATTTTTTTTTATACAGTACTGTAATTTGTAAGATTACAGTATACTGTATGTGTATTGTGTTTTTACTTTTTTGAATTTGGCGCCGATCTCCGTCCCCGTGCGCCGCAACGTCGCAGGGAATCGAGCGAGGAGACAGCTCGCACACACAGTGGGGAGACATCGCAGGATGTGTGATGCAGCCCGAGTCTGGCTCTGGGTTACCGCTTATGGTACTGAAATTCCACCCCGAGCCAGACTCGGGAATACCGCCAGGGAGGTTAAGCTATGTGTAAGGGGGGTATATTTCCCAATGACAAAAAATGTAAGGAGCATTCTTCCCAGTGAACATTATGCTAATGTACTGTGAGTTGTAGATATAGTAATTATTAGTTGGGGCTTCCAGAGACCAGAAAGTTATTTTAATGGTTCCTCCATGTGAAAAAGAAAAATGAGAAAGGCTGCCCTAGATCAACATTCCACAACACTTTTCATTTATATATCAAAAGTTGAAATCAACGTTATTGTTCAGCACATGCAAAAACACAGATCACAGACACTCCATCCACGATTCCCCCGTCTACCATGTTTATCAGGGGCGTCCATTAAGGGCACACGAGCGCTGCCTCCTCTATCCATCACCGCCACCCCCCCATATCCATGCTTCTGGCCCCTTTCAGGACGCTGGCCGCATGAATTCCAATGTGGGGTGGGTGTTTTTTTTTGAAGTACCGATTAGAGCCAGAGGCTCTAATAGGCTTCAAAATAGGGTGGGCTGGGGGGGCTAAGAATGCGCTCGGAGCCCACTCAGATGTGTGAGAATAGGGAATGAATATTCTCTATTTTCACACTGAATCGCCTCTCTGCCAATCAGGAAGCGCGGGTCTGAGACCCGTTTCCCGATTAGCCGAAAGGAAAAGCATTCTGATTGGCCACCGAGGAGGAGACGGAAGCCGCTGAGCAGGGGAAGGAGAAGCTGCTTGTGATGCCCGCGGAGGAGAGCCGGGGAAGCTGCTTGTGATTACCTGCCATGAATGGGATAAGTGCACCGACCGACCTGACCCGCCGAGCCCCCCAAAGAAATTACCACCACCCGCCACTGATGTTTATCCTCCTACTGGTGCTTAATCATAGAATGCCTGTGTTAAACAATAAAGTAAATTTTACCCTTTGGAAGTGGTGTGTGGCTTCAGGACATTGCTAAATAATGGGGAGGAAAAGAAGACCCCGAAGTGAGAGTTGGAGTTCGCAATTGCAGAGGTCTTAGGAGCGGCTTCTTTTGTGAGTAGCAGAAGTGTAGGTCACATAACACACAGTTAATTATTGGCTTTTCTGCAGTTCTGTGTCATGAAATCATGAAGCATCCAGTAGCACATTCTGTTTGTAATCCTGTAATAAGTTAGCAACATGGTTGGTGAAAAAAAGAGGTGAAGCTGATGCAGAAGATCATCATTATTCACTTGTTTTTAGAGCAGCACAATCTAAAAATACACCTTCATTGTGTGAGAACTTTTCTCATATTAGACACCCTCAACAACACCTTGCTAAGATGGAGGCAAGGCTACATGCAAACACAAAAATGTAAATGCCCTGTAATTGGAGATGGCAGACAAGGCACGAGGACACCATAAAATTTTGTTTCCGTCACAGAAAAGAATACTGTTTTATTTTTTTATATACAGTTGTGCTCATAAGTTTACATACCCTGTCAGAATTTATGATTTCTTGGCCATTTTTCAGCGAATATGAATGATGACACAAAAACTTTTCTTTCACTCATGGTTAGTGTTTGGCTGAAGCCATTTATTATCAATCCACTGTGTTTACTCTTTTTAAAACATAATCACAACAGAAACTACCCAAATGACCGTGATCAAAAGTTTGCATACCCTGGGGATTTTGGCCTGATAACATGCACACAAGTTGACACAAAGGGGTTTGAATGGCTATTAAAGGTAACCATCCTCACCTGTGATCTGTTTGCTTGTAATTTAGTGTGTGTGTATAAAAGGTCAATGAGTTTCTGGACTCCTGACAGACCCTTGCATCTTTCATCCAGTGCTGCACTGAAGTTACTGGATTTTGAGTCATGGGGAAAGCAAAATAATTCTCAAAGGATCTGCAGGAAAATGTAGTTGAACTGTATAAAACAGGAAAGGGATATAAAAAGATATAGTGAAAAATTTTAAAGCAGCTCTTTAAAAGATATAAAAGTATATTTGTGAAATTGAGAATGCCAAACAGCAGTGTTCAAACTCTAATCAAGAAGGGGAAAATGAGGGGTTCTGTTGAAACCAAACCACGGTCAGGTAGACCAACTAAAATGTCTGCCACAACTGCCAGGAAAATTGTTCGGGATGCAAAGAAAAACCCGCAAATAACTTCAGGTGAAATACAGGACTCTTTGAAAACTTGTGGTGTGGCTGTTTCAAGATGCACAATAAGGAGGCACTTGAAGAAAGATGGGCTGCATGGTCGAGTCGCCAGAAGAAAACCATTACTATGCAAATACCACAAAAGTATCCCGTTACAATACGCCTAACAGCACAGAGACAAGCCTCAATCCTTCTGGCACGAAGTCATTTGGAGTGATGAGACCAAAATGTTACTTTTTTGCCACAATCATAAACGCTTAAAGGAGAAGTCCAACCTGAGCTTTTTAGGCTGGGCTTCTCCTAAGGGTCACAGGAGTGCAATTAGTTTTGCACTCCTGTGACCCGTTTTCATCGGAGAGCGGTCTGACGTCCGCTCTCTGCTGACATCACTGCCATTAGTCGGGGCAGCGTGTCATCACGACTTCCAAGTCGGGATCCGCCAGCTGCTCTGATTGATGGCAGTCTCAGCGTCTCAGCGATCCAATGTGCGGGGAGAAGCAGAGAGGAAAGACGCTGACTGACAGTCAGCGGCTTTCCTCTCGGGGATCTGTGAGAACCGAGCCATCGGCGATGTTCGGTGGCTCAGTTCTCAGTGCAGGGACGGCGGGGGACAGATGGATGCTCCATCCACCGAGGTAAGTATGAATCTAAAAAAAGAAAGTAAACCCATACTTCTCTTTTAATTTGGAGAGGAGTCAACAAGGCCTATGAAAAAAAGTTACACCATTCCTACTGTGAAACACGGAGGTGGATCGCTGATGTTTTGGGGATGTGTGAGCTACAAAGGCACAGGAAATTTGGTCAAAATTGATGAATGCAGTATGTTATCAAAAAATACTGGAGGAACATTTGCATTAATCAGCCAGGAAGCTGCGCATGGGACGTACTTGGACATTCCAACATGACAATGATCCAAAACACAAGGCCAAGTCGACCTGTCCTTGGCTACAGCAGAATAAAGTAAAGGTTCTGAAGTGGCCATCTGAGTCTCCTGACCTGAATATTATTGAGCCACTCTGGGAAGATCTCAAACGTGCAGTTCATGCAAGACAGCCCAAGAATTTACAGGAACTGGAGGCTTTTTGCCAAGAGGAATGGGCAGCTTTACCATCTGAAAAGATAAAGAGCCTCATCCACAAATACCACAAAAGACTTTAAGCTGTCATTGATGTTAAAGGGAGCAATACACAGTATTAAGAACTGGGGTATGTAAACTTTTGATCAGGGTCATTTGGGTAGTTTCTGTTGTGATTATAATAGAGAAGAAACACATATGGGAGAGATGAAGGTGCTGCGAACCCCCGTAAACAGAAAGAAAGAAGGGACAAATTCCCCAGTGGGGCTTTGGACAGCAGTAAAAAAACTATCAGACGGCTGTACAATGGATAACAGAAAAACAGTACATTTATTGGGAATCACACAGTAGTAGTATAATAATTACAATGCAGCATATAAGCATAGATCATATGTCAGTAAAATGATATAAAAGGGGCTGGCCCAATGGTACAATATACATTCCACAACAAAGCGTATATCCAAATAGTACAAAGATTGAAGCATGTGGTTGCATATCGAGATGCTAAGGTGCAGAATTCCGATGCGTTTCGACCTGTATGTGGTCCTCATCAGGGGGGCAATTAGCTCTAGAAGACACATTTTATATAATTTTACTGACATATGATCTATGCTTATATGCTGCATTGTAATTATTATACTACTACTGTGTGATTCCCAATAAATGTACTGTTTTTCTGTTATCCATTGTACAGTCGTCTGATAGTTTTATACTGCTGTCCAAAGCCCCACTGGGGAATTTGTCCCTTCTTTCTTTCTGTTGTGATTATGATTTAAAAAGAGTAAACACAGTTGATTGATAATAAATGGCTTCAGCCAAACACTAACCATGAGTGAAAGAAAAGTTTTTGTGTTATCATTTATATTCTCTGAAAAATGGCCAAGAAATCATAAATTCTGCCAGGGTATGTACGCTTGTGAGCACAAATATATATATATATATATAATGTGAACCAGGGACTACACTAGACAATGCTGATTTGGATTGCAAGGACTGGAATCCAATGAATGAAAGGGGCAGGCCGGAATGTAAGACTGGGGAAGAAAGGGTCTGTCTGACTTGCTGCAGTGTTTATTGCACACATCAGAGTCAACAATTTCAATACAGGCTATCAGAATCAATAGAGACCAAGGGATCAGCAAAGCAACCGGTCAACTGACATTTTCAGAAGGCAGTCAAGAATAAAAGACCCTGGTTTTAACTCATGACAAATTTGTCTAAATACATAAAATGTAATGATGACAGAAAAATAACATACACAGAATTCATCATTTGAAGTATTACTGCATTATGCATGTCACAGGTCTGGTTTCTGTAATATATATTAGGGATCACAATAACTGTTTGATCAATATAAGACGTTTGCATTTTTCAACCGTCCTTCTAAGAGAAAGTAATTAATTAGTAAGACAAAGTATCCCAGCTCATCAACACAGCATTTCCAGAGGTGCTAAGTGAATACCGCTGAGTGATCTTGCTTGTCTAATAGTCTCTCTGCTTCTGTTATGCCAACACAATAACAGAGCAGTGGGGAGGATGGAAATATTGTTTTGTTATCTTGCCTGTGCAGGTTCTTCTGGCAAACTCAAAATTGCTGCTCCCATATAAGATCTGGCTTCCTGGGTATTATTCACATGCTTTCTCTGCATTCATACAATGTTTCACACTTACTTCTTTAGATCTTTAACCTCCCTGGCGGTATGATTATGTCTGGAATTATGTACCAAAAGCGGTACAATTATTTTGCATGGAAATTTGGCGTTATGTATTGTAGACCTGCAATTCTTAGTAATTACTTTCTTAAACCTGCCCAAACAAGAGTCTAGTAGACATCCCAGATGTGATAAATTTGAAACACAAAATCATGAATTATAATCTAATAAGGTTTTATTCAATAATGTAGAAGAAAATAATGACATTTGTCAAACAAAGAAAATTCAATACACATCCTGAGTGTGATACATTTTAAAGCATGGAACTAGACAAAGTCCAACGTCGCAATCTGGACAATGGTATCTTGTTTCTTTTCTGACTTTTTTTCCATTGCCGTCTCTCTTGGAACAGCAGACCACGCACATCCTGGTTGGTGCTTCCTTTTTTGCGGTTGGCGGTATATAGTCCAAAAAATGACGTCCAGTCAGGCGTTCTGGGTTGACAACGCCAACAGCACGTCGTCTGGGTCTGTTCACAGCTACTGATGGCATCTGGTGGTTGACAAAAATCTGCTCAGCCACCTTCCAAATGAAGTCGGAATGAACAAGAGGCATGCCACTCTTTGCTTTGTATAGGATATACGCATTCCAAAGGCATTGTTCCAGAAGATGCCTGAAAATCTTTTTATAATATTTTTTCTGCTGTTTGCGCATAGCCGGGTAAAATGTCATTGCCTGATCGGCTCTGTCGACACCTCCCATTGTATTATTATAATCCATCACAACTTGCGGCTTCAGCAGATCTTTCCCACCTCTTGTGTGGACCATGGCAGTGGCGGTATTGTGCACAGTACTCATGAGACACACGTCCTTCTTGTCTTGCCATCACATTGCCATCATCTTACCCTTCTGCCAGGCAACCATTTCTCCTGTTTTTAGTTTTTTCTTGCCAAACATAGATGGCATGCCACGTCGATTAGGCCTAACGGTACCATACCCATCAGTTTTATTTTGTTGCAAAACCTCATACAGTTTCGGAGATGTATAGAAGTTGTCCGTGGTCACACAATATCCCTGGTTCAGCAATGGCTCCAGCAGTGTAAGGACAGATGATGTGGCCATCCCATAGCCGCTGTACCTGGGGTTGAACTTCGTGCCTTTACCGGTGTAAATGACCAAATTCCAAATGTATCCGGTGGATGACTCGCAGAGCATAAAGAATTTGATGCCAAACCGCGCTCTTTTGGATGCAATGTACTGTATCCAGCTTAGGCGTCCCTTGTAGGCCATCAGACTTTCATCCACGCTGACGTCCCTGTCTAGCACGTAGGTCCACTGGAAATTGGCCACGATCATTTGGCATACCTTCCAGATTTTCTTTAGCTTGGGCGCAGGATGCGTGGCCTCATCAAACTCCTCATTGTTTGCGAAGTGGAAATATTTCATGATGAGGGAAAAACGGTATTCAGACATCACGGTGCTAAAAAACGGAGTGGCCAGTAGCTTATTGGTGGTCCAGTACCATTTCTGGAGCGGTTTCCCTACCACCCCCTGAAGAATGATGAGTCCCAGAAACTGCCAGATGTCCTCTTTCGTCACCGGTTCCCACTTTCTGCTTTGGGAAAATCTGGCATGCAGCATAGCGGATTGCTGATCATGGTAACGATTTGTCTCTGTGACAATTTTTTCAATTACCTCTTCAGTGAGAAATAATTGCAGGTATGCCAGAGGGTTGTCACGCTCCACATCTACCTTCATCCCAGGTGATCCAGTGAAGGGAAATCTTGGGGGGCGCTACCTGATCCGTATCGGAGTCTATAGGGCACCAAGTGTGCACATTGCTGAGGTCAGGTGCAGGATCATCGCCGTTGTCACTTGCCATATCCGTGTCGGTGTCAGTGTCAGACGACAAATCTCCCCACGACTCACTATCGCTCACTTCTGCGAGCAACTCCGTGTCGCTGCCGCTGTCACTCATCGGGGACTCGGGGTTACCGATCCTATCAGGAAAAAACAACCCAGAGTCTTGCTTGAGATTACCGCCAGGGAGGTTAAAGGAAAAGTATGGGCTAAACTATTTTGGCCATACTTCTCCTATGGGTCACAGGAGTAATTTGTTCTGCATTCCTGTGACCTGTTGTCAGCTTATGTCACATAGCAAGTCCAGGCTCTAAAAAGATCCTGACTATATGGTCGGAACCCACCTAGAAGCCTGGACTGGCACCTGGTTCAGCATCTCAGCAACCCGCTGAGAGCCTGAGCCAGTCCCTCCCACCCTCTCTACAGCCCAGTGCTCCAGTGAGCGCTGGAGGGGAGAGCAGAGAGCCGCTGACTGACAGCGAGAGCCGCTGACTCTCTCTACTGAGAGTGGAGGGGGTGAACTGAACGATCAGTGGTGTTTGATTGGTCATTTTTCACTGCAGAGCCGGCGGGAGACAGATGCAGCTGGTTTGATTGAGTAAGTTTGGGTAGGTGAGTATAAGGGGTTTTTTTCCCCATAGCTCATACTTCTCTTTTAACTAATAGCATTTTTTACGTTTTGGATGGAGTGGGCAGAGTTAGGAAGATTCCTCCACTCTGTCTAGTTCACTGTTATCACTGAAAGTAAAAGTGTTAGAAAAATCAAAAATTTTGGGGAATAGAAGGGGAAATCTTCCAACAAGGACACAGGTACCAACCAGGGATGCCCTCACTTTTTTTTGTAAAGGTAACTCTTATTAATAATGATTACACCCTGCAGAGAAGATAAGAATGGGCAAAGTACACATTTAGTTTCATATGCGTCTTATGCATGGTACACACAATGAGATTATTGGATGAATGGTCGTTCGTTTTTTCCAACAGAATAAAAGTTTGGAAGTGATGTAATGTTTTGGAAGTGATGTAAGTTTCGTGCTTGTCTTATTGGATAATATCTGATAAACTGTCGTGAGCGGCTCTAGAAAGCTGTGTACTAATGATCAGATTATTGTACGATCGCTTCGAAAGCAGTATTTTTCGGACGATTTTCTGATCATGTGTACAAGCCATAAGATGCAATGCAAACATACATATTTTGAATTCATTTTTGGTAAAAGATAGATAAAGAAAGCATAGTGTCCTTAGTATAGGAAACAAAGTACCGTATTATCTATACATGTGTTACAGCCATCAATCCTTACAATACTTGCCTGTATCAATTATAACAATAAAAAGTCAAACTGAATCAAGAGTCCGTCCTAACAAGACCAGGGTTTGCCCACACAAAAGGGCAAAACAATAAGGATTCTCTCGCTTTGGATGGATTTCCTCTCACTTCCTGTTTTGGCTATGGGACAAAAAGTGAGGAAAAATTCTCCCAATGGCACACAAATGGCGAACAAAAACCTGACAGGAGTCATAACCCTATCCAAACTGAAAAAAAAAAATCTGTCTTTAGTTCTACTTTAAGTGCAAGTGCACCTAAAAAGTTAAGTTCCGCTTTATGTCCTCCTTCCCCGCTCCTTATCCTCTTTTGGAGTTTTTTTATTAAAGAGCGAGTACCTAGTTTTGACAGGTTCCTGCTCTGACTACCGCTGGAATCGCCTAGGTGACCCCCCTCCCTGCCCGCAACGTCTTGGGACATGTCACAGGTCCCAGGAGGCTGCGGGTCCAACAGTAACCTTGCCGGTGTTGGGGACGCGAAGACGGTGAAGAAGCGGACAGGGTGAAGAGAGTGCTGGATCCCTGGACAGGTAAGTGTCCTTTTATTAAAAGTCAGCAGCTACAGTATTTGTTGCTGCTGACTTTAATTTATTTGTCTTCTCAGCCTAAAGAACCTTTTTAAGTACATTCATATTTTGAGGGTATACTTTTTTCACCATAACTGAACGTTATGATTATAATTATTTCCATTTGTGACACAATATGGATCCACTGTGGAGTTGTTTAGAATGAAAATCATTGACAACGATGGTCGCCCCATTAGAGAAGGTGACCAATTTTCCCTGCTGAGTAGGAGAGCGGTATTTTGGATACTTAAAGAAGAATTTCATGTGTGGATATTTTTACATAATTACATTGGTCCAGCTTAGCATTTGTAGTACTTTATCCAGCGCACAGCATGGTAACAAGGTAAGAGACAAGGCATGTTGCTTTGTTTTGCGGTGGGACTGTGTTGGATTAGCCACCCAACAAAATCCTACCGGACCTGGTGTGAACAGGCCCTTAAATGCAATTAAGGATGCTTAAGAGGCTTAATTAAATACTGTTTTAAAGCACTCTTCCCTAAGATTGTTCCCGTTTCGAGGAATAAGCCGTTAAGGGTGAAATGTACCAAGATGAACCAATCTCAGGCAGGTTTCTGCAGCAGGCACTTGGAGCTTGGATAAAGCTTGTTTCAAGTGAACTGATATCATTGGTGTGTAGCCTTCCTGTTACCCAATAATTATTTCATAATATAGGCCATTATGACAACTAATGACATCTACGATAAACACATAACATAACCCCTTATTTTTTTCGGAAAAACAACCCCATAAACATATAAACAGAATTGTGCAAGTTTGTTATTTTATGTGGTCTTTGCTCTTCAGGATGTCAGAGCAGAATAGGACTAGACCAGAAAAAAAGTAGCTCAGTTCCATAACACAGTTCATTTTTTCTTATTCTGCTCCTGACCCATGCTATTGGCATGATATAATGGAGGGAATGGTCACGTACAGATGCACGTCTACTTAATAAGACAATATGGAAGAGGTTTGCCCCATCTAGTTGACTATACTGCTTATAGATCCCATCCCGAATACATATAGTAAAAAATTGGTTCCTCAAATTGGGATTTTAAATGGACCATAGGCAGTGATTTTTGTAAAATTTACAAATTTATTAACCGTTTCATGACTGCCGCACGCTGATGTACGTCGGCAGAATGGGACGGGCAGGCAAATGGGCGTACCTGTACGTCCCTTTGAATTTGCCGCCTAGCGGGCGTGCATGCGACGCGTGTCTCGGGAGTGTGCTCCCGTGTCTCGTGAACTCGATGTTCGGCGGCGGCCCGCGATTGCCGTGAGGAGAGGCAGAACGGGGAGATGCCTATGTAAACGAGGCATTTCCCTGTTCTGCCTAGTGACAGGCAGGGATGAGCCGAACACCCCCCTGTTCGGTTCGCACCAGAACCTGCGAACAGACAAAATGTTCGTGTAAACTTTAGAACCCTATTAAATACAATGGACTCGAACGTTCGAAATCTAAAGTGTTAATTATAAAGGCTAATATGCAAGTTATTGTCCTAAAAAGTGTTTGGGGACCCGGGTCCTGCCCCAGGGGACATGTATCAATGCAAAAAGAAGTTTTAAAAACGGCCGTTTTTTCGGGAGCAGTGATTTTAATAATGCTTAAAATGAAAAAATAAAAGTGAAATATTCCTTTAAATTTCGTACCTGGGGGGTGTGTATGATATGCATGTAAAGTGGCGCATGTTTCCCGTGCTTAGAACTGTCCCTGCAAAAAAATTCATTTTTGAAAGAAAAAAATGCATTTAAAACTGACTCGCGGCTATTAATGAATTGTCGGCTCCCGGCAATACATACAAAAGTCATTGATAAAAAAAAAAAAAAAAAAGCGTGGGGGTTCCCCAGAATTCAATTACCAGGCCCTTCAGGTCTGGAATGGATATTAAGGGGAACCCCGCCGCAAATTTTAAAAAAAATTGACGTGGGGTTCCCCCAAATATCCATTCCAGGCCCTTCAGATCTGGCATGGATTTTAAGGGGAACTCCACCCCAAATTTAAAAAAAAAATGGCGTGGAGTCCCCCTAAAAATCCATACCAGACCTCTTATCCGAGCACGCAACCTGGCCAGCCGCAGGGGAAAAGGGGGGGACGAGAGAGCGGCCCCCCCTCCCTCCTGAACCGTACCAAGCCACATGCCCTCAACATGGGGAGGATGTCCCCATGTTGATGGGGACAAGGGCCTCATCCCCACAACCCTTGCCCGGTGGTTGTGGGGGTCTGCGGGCGGGGGGCTTATCGGAATCTGGAAGACCCCTTTAACAAAGGGGACCCCCAGATCCCGGCCCCCCCCTAAGTGAATTGGTAAGGGGTACATTGTACCCCTACCATTTCACGAAGAAAGCGTAAAAAAAATGTTTAAAAAAAACACACAAACACCTTGAAAAAGTCCTTTATTAAAAAAAAAAAAAAACATTCCAGCGGTGAAATCCAGTGTCCCGATGTGCAGCACTGTCCTTCATTGGTTGTGCCTGAACGGACCTGATGGGGAACTCCCTCTCAGTATTTTAAATGTATAGACCCGCCCCTTCTAAAGTTCCCCATCAGGTCCGCTCAGCGGACCAGATGCGGAACATGAGAAGGGGCGGGTCTATACATGTATTACCAAAGTGAGAGCAGTTCCCCATCAGGTCCGCCCCCTCGGTATGTCGGACCCGCCTACGTCATTGGCTTGAGCGGGGAACTTCCTTCACTATGTAAATTTAAATTACACAGTGAAGGAAGTTCCCCGCTCAAGCCAATGATGTAGGCGGGTCTGACATACTGAGGGGGCGGACCTGATGGGGAACTGCTCTCACTTTGGTAATACATGTATAGACCCGCCCCTTCTCATGTTCCGCATCTGGTCCGCTGAGCGGACCTGATGGGGAACTTTAGAAGGGGCGGGTCTATACATTTAAAATACTGAGAGGGAGTTCCCCATCAGGTCCGCTCAGGCACAACCAATGAAGGACAGCGCTGGACATCGGTATCGCCGCGGGACACTGGATTTCACCGCTGGAATGTTTTTTGTTTTTTTTTAAATAAAGGACTTTTTCAAGGTGTTTGTGTGTTTTTTTAAACATTTTTTTACGCTTTCTTCGTGAAATGGTAGGGGTACAATGTACCCCTTACCAATTCACATAGGGGGGGCCGGGATCTGGGGGTCCCCTTTGTTAAAGGGGTCTTCCAGATTCCGATAAGCCCCCCGCCCGCAGACCCCCACAACCACCGGGCAAGGGTTGTGGGGATGAGGCCCTTGTCCCCATCAACATGGGGACATCCTCCCCATGTTGAGGGCATGTGGCCTGGTACGGTTCAGGAGGGAGGGGGGCCGCTCTCTCGTCCCCCCCTTTTCCCCTGCGGCCGGCCAGGTTGCGTGCTCGGATAAGGGGTCTGGTATGGATTTTTAGGGGGACTCCACGCCATTTTTTTTAAAATTTGGGGTGGAGTTCCCCTTAAAATCCATGCCAGATCTGAAGGGCCTGGAATGGATATTTGGGGGAACCCCACGTCAATTTTTTTTTTAATTTGCGGCGGGGTTCCCCTTAATATCCATTCCAGACCTGAAGGGCCTGGTAATTGAATTCTGGGGAACCCCCACGCTTTTTTTTTTTTTTTATCAATGACTTTTGTATGTATTGCCGGGAGCCGACAATTCATTAATAGCCGCGAGTCAGTTTTAAATGCATTTTTTTCTTTCAAAAATGACATTTTTTGCAGGGACAGTTCTAAGCACGGGAAACATGCGCCACTTCACATGCATATCATACACATCCCCCAGGTATGAAATTTAAAGGAATATTTCACTTTTATTTTTTCATTTTAAGCATTATTAAAATCACTGCTCCCGAAAAAACGGCCGTTTTTAAAACTTCTTTTTGCATTGATACATGTCCCCTGGGGCAGGACCCAGGTCCCCAAACACTTTTTAGGACAATAACTTGCATATAAGCCTTTATAATTAGCACTTTAGATTTCTCCCATAGATTTTTCGAATTTGCCGCGAACACCCCAATTTGTTCGTTGTTCGGCGAACGGGCGAACAGGCAATGTTCGAGTCGAACATGAGTTCGACTCGAACTCGAAGCTCATCCCTAGTGACAGGACAGAGATCTACTGCTTCCTGGGATCGGGAGCAGTGATCACTGTCGTGTCACTTGTAGTCCAGCCCCCTCACAGTTAGAATCACTCCCTAGGACACACTTAACTCCTTCATCTCCCCCTAGTGTTTGACCCCTTCCCTGCCAGTGTAATTTATACAGTAATCAGTGGCTACTTATAGCACTGATCGCTGTATAAATGACAATGGTCCCAAAATAGTGTCAAAAGTGTCCGATGTGTCCGCCATAATGTCGCAGTCCTGATAAAAATCGCAGATCTCCGCCATTACTAGTAAAAAAAAATATTAATAAAAATGCCATAAATCTATCCCCTATTTTGTAGATACTATAACTTTTGCGCAAACCAATCAATATACACTTAATACGTATCGGCCTAAACTAAGAAAAAAATTGTTTTTTTATATATTTTTTGGGGATATTTATTATAGCAAAAAGTAAAAAATATTGCTTCTTTTTCCAAAACTGTCGCTCCTTTTTAGTTTAAAGTGCAAAAAGTAAAAACTGCAGAGGTGCTCAATTACCGCCAAAAGAAAGCTATATTTGTTGGAAAAAAAGGACGACAATTTTGTTTGGGTACATTGTTATACGACCGCGCAATTGTCAGCTAAAACGAAGCAGTACCAAATCGCAAAAAATGCTCTGGTCAGGAAGGGGGTAAATTCTTCCGGGGCTGAACTGGTTAAAGTACCTACATGACATATAACATGAAAAGACAATAAATGACGATGATAAAACAAACACATAAATTGGGGGCAGATATAAAGCCAGCTGGAAGGATAGCCCAAAGACTGTCAATCGGCAGAGTGGCCAGCGCGTTTAAATAACACAAAGTGTAGATCTTCTTCAGGGACTAAACAGGCACGAAACTTCCAGAGCTGTGACTTAAATCCCAAGTCTAATCATTCCACCGACACTAGACAATCACTCAAAAGAGGAAGAGTAAAAGATCCGTCAGATCCATATACAGGTGCAGTCGGGAGTGTCGTGAACCAAAGAGGCTCCCATGTATCCTTAATAGACTTAGTGTATACAATGTGTTTGGCCACTGGATTTAGCTTCAGCGTATCTTAGCTTTGCAGAAATGTATAACCTGTGGAGGGTGTAGAAATCCAAGATCGTGTTGCGTTAATGCTTGACGAACTCGGTCTTTGCATCAACGTATCCAGGGGTAACCAATACATTGTAAAAGGGGTCTGTCTTGTAGTCTAAGTCCTCATAAACTTAAGCGTAGAGTGGAGATGTATGGCTCCTTTCATCTGCCCAGTGAGGCAGATGAATATGAGATACGCTGCAGATAAATCCAGTGGCCAAACATATTGTATACACTAAGTCTATTAAGGATACATGGGAGCCTCTTTGGTTCCCGACACTCCAGCCTGCACCTGTATATGGCTCTGACAGATCTTTTACGCTTCATCTTTTGAGTGATTGTCTAGTGTCGGTGGAATGTTTACACTTAGGATTTAAGTCACAGCTCTGGAAGTTTCAATCTTGTTTAGTCCCTGAAGAAGAGCTACACTGTGTGTTATTGAAACGCGTTGGACACTCTGCCAATTGACAGTCTTTGGGCTATCCTTCCAGCTGGCTTTATATCTGCCCCCAATTTATGTGTTTGTTTTATCATTGTCATTTATTGTCTTTTCATGTTATATGTCATGTAGATACTTTAACCACTTCAGCCCGGAAGAATTTACCCCTTCCTGACCAGAGCATTTTAGGCCCTGAAGAAGATCTACACTGTGTGTTATTGAAACGCGTTGGATACTCTGTCGATTGACAGCCTTCAGGCTCTCCTTCGAGCTGGCTTTATATCTGCCCTCAATTTATGTGTTTGTTTTATCATCGTCATTTATTGTCTTTTCATGTTATATGTCATGTAGATACTTTAATAAATTTGTAAATTTTACACAAACCACTGCCTATGGTCCATTTAAAATCCCAATTTGAGGAACCTATTTTTTACTACTGTTGCAACGAATCTCCACATGTGTAGAAAGATTCCTTATTAGTCTGTGTTTTGATGACTGTATTATAGAAGCCTCACAAGCTGTTCATATAAACTGTTTAATTAAAAAGATTAAAAGATAATTATTTGGCATTACTAAATACATTTCTACAAAAAAAAACACAATTATTTACAACTGCGTGTGTCAGCACGGATGAGGTTGCTATGTTTCTTTACAGTAATGCAGTCCTAAATCTGCAGTCTATGAAGAATCCACCTGCTATCTGTGATAAAGAAATGAATGTGTTGGGATAAAGAGGGATGAAGCTGAGTCAGAGTCTAATGGTGGAAATCAGGGAATATTGAAAATGTGCTGCATCAGATGGATTAGTTCCACTGGTTCAGATTGGATAAAGAAGATGGACAGGCTTCTGGAGGACTTTTCAAACTTCCCAAAATCTAGGCATTATACATAGGTGGATTAAGCAATTGAAGGACAACACTGTTCTCAGTGGCACATGTTGCAGGTAAAACTTCCTAAAAAAGTATGAGTCAGATAGGGGTGCTGCTGAATGTGAGCACCCAAAAGAAGAGCGGGTGCTAACTCACTCATACTGATTCTCTGCTAGAAGGTGAATGAAAGCCAGATAATTCAGTTAATGTGACACTAAACTCTGATTTAAACTAAAAAATATATTGAAGTATTTATTCTTAACTAAAAAAGTACCGTACCTTCTATTGTTCTCTGCCTCCTCAACATCTTCAAATTCCTTTTTTTTTTTGCTGCTGTGATCTGACTTTCTATTAGAGCAGTGGTCTCCAAACTGCGGCTCGGGGGTCGGATGTGGCCCTTTGCTTGCCTTTATCTGGCCCTCGGGGCACTTCTCATCCCACTGATAGAAGACTATTCTGCCAACTGACAACAATGGGAAACCATTCCTCCCACTGGCACCAACAATGGGGCACTATTTCTCCCCCTAATACCAAACATGGCGATGTTTACTCTAACTGATGCCAGGAAATATTCCAATCCAGCTGGCCACAGTCCGGCCCCACTAAAGTCTGAATGATAATAAACTGCCCCTTTGTTTTGAAAGTTTGGAGACCCCTGTATTAGAGGGTGGCTACATTTGTTCTTCAAGTTCCCATTGTATGTAGGAATATCACCTCCTTTGCTTGCTTACTCCTGAGATGGACTAGGGACTATAGACTATAGGACTTAAAGGGATTGACTAAAGCTAGAGTGCAAATTCTAGTTAAACACTGCATAGAAACCAGTCAGTTTCTATTTTTTTGTCAAAGGTTAACCCCTTTGCGCTGGCTCCTTCTGGCCCTTTAAGGTGTTTAGCATACTGGGAGGTGGGATGGGGCTTGTGACCCTGTGACTACCGTGATTGGCTGTCACGGCGGTCACATGATCAAAAAACTCCCGATCGTAAGAAGCAATTAGAAGCTTATCGTGAGCCGCCGGTACAACTCTATCGGCGCTAATGCATGCAAATATTATTATTATTATTATTATACACGATTTATATAGCGCCAACAGTTTACACAGCACTTTACAATGTATAGGGGGAACAACACAATTACAGTACAGTTCAATATAAAAGGTACAGGAGGCCTTGGCGCCAGAAGGCCGCATATTTGCGTGTGCTCAGCACCAGAGTTGCACCAGATTTTGCACTCTCCAGTTTTAGTAAATCAACCACATAGCTTGCATAGAGCAGAGTACTGTACATTAGCAAAAGTGACATCACTTTAATTTGGACAAAGAAATGTAAGGAGAAAATGAGAGGATAAGGAACTCACAGAGGACATTACAAGGAAGTAGAAAAACTATTTCATAAAAAAATTATTACAGTGCCATTAGGTAGAGGTTCTGTATGGATTATTTTTTGACAAGTATTGATATTGTTTAGTGTCACTTCAAATATTGGTATCCACTATTTAAATAGAGAGGATAGTACACATAATAAAGCCAGTTCAACTTCCTGCAACTAGAAATATTTCATCACAAAACTTTTTAGATATTCATCTCTTGCTGCTTCAGTCTACTTATATTGAAAGAATATAGAGTTTACAAATTCGTATCCCATAATGAATAACACATAATTATATAGCCAGACTTTTTTTTCTACAGTACACGTACAAAATTGATACTACTGCCATAGGACTCTTATGGATTTAGGGAAAGAATGCCTTCCCTGAGGTTTTTATTAAGCAGAACCACTTGTCCCAGAATGAATTACACTTAAATATATAGCCAGAATGAAGATTCACCCCAAATAATGATCTGTTATAAATTACACAAGCAGGAAACGTAATAAGACAAGGCATGCATTGTAAATAATATACACATTGACATTGGAAAATAGTAAGAATGGATAGACTCCTGAAGATTCTCATTGTTCTCTGCATGAGATCCTACAAACATAGAAAATCCAGGCTTACCTTTAGTAATTTGATTTCTCTCATTGCTATTTTCTTAACCATCTTGTCATCTTCACTTTCTAGGAATTTCTTGACAGCAACGATCCTTCCAGTTTCCTTGTGCCGACACTTCATCACCATGCCATAAGAACCTTCTCCCACCAGACCCAAGTTTTCATATTTCTCCATCTTGTCAGTCTGTGTAGCAGCGGCAGAACTCACTGTTCTAAGGATCCTCTGTTTCATATGACCTGTTGTGTCAAATTAATAAGGAGTATTGATGGGTGTACCTTGTAAAACGTCAAAACTTACATAAATCTGTCATTGCTGTTGGTGGCCTTGTGACTAAAGAATGCCTCCAAAGTTTATGTGACATATTTATAGCTTTGCAAGTTTTATTTGTGTGCTTTAATTAACTATTATTTGCCTTAAGTGAAAGCACAAAAAAACTCAGATTTAATCGGTTTGCTTGCTTTTTTAGTTTTCAGATTAGTATTTAAAGGGGTTTGGAAGACAGAAAAATATAACTTCTTTTACATCCAAACTTCTTAAAAGCACACATTTCTGCCCCAGTCATCATAGGGTCTTCACTGCAACAAATTGTATGTGGTTGGCAAAGTTAAATGTAGTTCTCCCAATGGTCATATTTGTTAAAGCCAGTTCCGTGGGGTGTTGTTACACTTTAATAAAGCCAACAAACAATTTAACTCAGTAGCATAGTGAGTGGGAATACATCCTTTCCACACTAAAAAAACAACCAAGAGCTCTTTTCTACAGGATTCACCAAGGGGGACTAGTCAGCTGCTGAACACACCTAAACCGAACAATGCTGCATTCAGTGCACTTGGTTAAATGCTGTAGTGTGGATTTCATTGAAGTGTTTCCAAAATATGTGCTTTTTCTAAAGAAACCCAAGTTAAATGCACCCAAAGCAATGCAGACATAACTCAAATGCAAATCAAGTATATAAACATGATCCTATATTTGTGAATCATCTAGCATAGCCTTTCTCAACCTTTTTAACATGGAGGAACCACTTAATATGTCTTTCAGGGAACTAATAATTACTATATTTACAGCTTAGAGTACATTAGTGTGATGTGATGGTCACTTACATGTGTGGTCATTGGGAATAACCCCACTTACAAGTAGCCAAAAAAGATCATTATCGTCAGTGGTTACTCATCTGAAAGGCAGAAGTTTCAAGTTTTTCAAGGAACCCCTAACAACCTCTGGAGGAACCCTGGTTGAGAAAGGCTGATCTAGCATTAGAACTGCCCAGATTTCCTTCAAATGGGTTTTGGTGCAGGTTGGTGATCTTCAGTAGTGCTGCCACAATGCACAGCTGCACCAGATTCTGAGTGCACCAGTTTTAGTAAATCTCCCCACATTGATAAAAAATAGCATATGGTTTATAATAAATCCCCTGCATACTCAGGAACTGAGGTGAAAAAGCGGCTACTATTAGGACAGAAGGTATATAACTAGGTTGAAGTTCCAAAGGATTTAAATATTTTAACCACTACATTCCATACAGGGCTTTTTATACCACTTCCATACTGGGCCTATTCTGGCACTTCTCTCCTACATGTACAAATCATCATTCTTTTGCTAGAAAATTACTCAGAACCCCCAAACATTATATATATTTTTTAGCAGACACCCTAGGGAATAAAATGACGGTCGTTGCAACTTTTTATCTTGCACGGTATTTGCGCTATAATTTTTCAAACGCTTTTTTTTGGGGAAAAAAAGCGTTTCATGGATTAAAAAATAACAAAACAGTAAAGTTAGCCCAATTTTTTTGTAAAATATGAAAGCTTCTGTTACGCCGAGTAAAAAGATACCTAACATGTCACGCTTTAAAATTGCGCACACTCATGGAATGGCACCAAACTTCGGTACTTAAAAATCTCCATAGGCGACGCTTTGAAATTTTTTACAGGTTACCAGGTTAGAGTTACAGAGGAGGTCTAGTGCTAGAATTGTTGCACGCGCTCTAATGCACGCGGCGATACCTCACATATTTGGTTTAAACGGCGTTTACATATGCGGGCGGGACTTACGTGTGTGTTCGCTTCTAAGCGCAAGCTATTGGGGACGGACATTTTAAAAAATATATATATATATTTTTTTCTATTTTACTTATTTTTTTTATTTTTACTTTTTTTTTTACACTTTTTTTTTGGATCACTTTTATTCCTATTACAAGGAATGTAAACATCCCTTGTAATAGGAATGTGTGTGACAGGTCCTCTTTATGGAGAGATACGGGGTCAATAAGACCCCACATCTCTCCTCCAGGCTGGAAAGCATGAGATCGTGAAAAAAATTTCACTGATCTCATGCTTACAGCCGCAATGGCGGCTTTGTTTACATTTGAGGACACGGGCGTGACGTCAGCACATCGCGCCCGGGCCTCCGACGATCATAGAGATGACTGGTGACCATCTGGTCACCAGTCATCTCTATGCTCGTCACGTGACCCACCACCGGCGCCGACGATTCTTTCCGAGTCCCCGATGGCACGGGAGAGCCCGGAGAAGCACCGGATGGCAGCGGGAGGGGGGATGTCCCCTCCCGCCGCCTATAAGAACGATCAAGCGGCGGAACCACCGCTATGATCGTTCTTATGGTGCGTAGGATCGGCGGCTGAATAAAAGGATATCTGAATGATCCCTCTAGCTGCAGGCATCATTCAGATATCCCCCCTCAAACACAGGACGTCATATGACGCCAACCGGAGGGAGAGAGGGTTCCTGCCGGCGTCATTTTCCAATGTCCCGGTATGGAAGGGGTTAATTAGTATCAAAAAAAGCACATATACATCAATTTCAAATTAGTACAATAAAATAGTAATAGCAGCTTTAATTAAAGTTTATTGGTGGTCTCCTTCCGGCCGGAAGCGACCCCAATAAAAATTAAAATCAAATGAGACACGGGAGGAACTGACAAGACAAATACAACAGTGAACAAAAAACAAAACAGCAGGTGGTCCGGACACCCATATATGATTCAGAGTGAAGTTATTAAGTAATTCAC
This sequence comes from Rana muscosa, assembly GCA_029206835.1. Classification (NCBI taxonomy): domain Eukaryota; kingdom Metazoa; phylum Chordata; class Amphibia; order Anura; family Ranidae; genus Rana; species Rana muscosa. Next base: position 444,532,902 of record CM055116.1, read on the forward strand.
CACTTGGGGTGTATTAAATTAATGTGTAATATATGGATCTAAACAAGTATAAGATCATTAATTACTAACAACTTCACTGTGAATGACCCCGGGGATTGGTTGGTAATAACAGATGCTAAAATTAAAGTAAACCAAAGTGTTGACCCTGGTTTAAAAATGCTAAGTAAGTAATTTTTGTTGAAGGTATATATAGCTCCAAAAGTTGAGTTCAAGCACAATAATTCCCATGATTGAAAGTCAGCATTGGATGATAGATAGGATGATCAAGAAATAATTCTGGGCCATCTCATACATAGATAATGTCTATAAAGTCTGACGGGTTCAAAAGTTCCACGCCTGGCGGGATGCTGCACGAGCTGGTCATGTCAGCCCGGTAAAGTATTAATATGATGGTTTACTGCTAACTTTCAAGTACGTCTGATCTCCGAATCAGAATAGATTTCCTATCTTTAAACTTTAAGTCATTTAGTATCTATATGGAAGAGAATATTGGCTCCTTCCCCTCTCTGGCATTGATCTTGGCGTTTCCATACGTGTATTACTGCTACTTTGATATTACGGTTTGAATGAACATATTCAGCTCTAGCTCCTATCTATCATCCAATGCTGACTTTCAATCATGGGAATTATTGTGCTTGAACTCACCTTTTGGAGCTATATATACCTTCAACAAAAATTACTTACTTAGCATTTTTAAACCAGGGTCAACACTTTGGTTTACTTTAATTTTAGCATCTGTTATTACCAACCAAACCCCGGGGTCATTCACAGTGAAGTTGTTAGTAATTAATGATCTTATACTTGTTTAGATCCATATATTACACATTATCTTAATACACCCCAAGTGGTGAATTACTTAATAACTTCACTCTGAATCATATATGGGTGTCCGGACCACCTGCTGTTTTGTTTTTTGCTCACTGTTGTATTTTTCTTGTCAGTTCCTCCCACATCTCATTTGATTTGAATTTATATTGGGGTCGCTTCCGGCCGGAAGGAGACCACCAATAAACTTTAATTAAAGCTGCTATTACTATTTTATTGTACTAATTTGAAATTGATGTATATGTGCTTTTTTGATACTAATTAACCCCTTCCATACCGGGACATTGGAAAATGACGCCGGCAGGAACCCTCTCTCCCTCCGGTTGGCGTCATACTATTTTATTGTACTAATTTGAAATTGATGTATATGTGCTTTTTTTTTTTATACTAATTAAAATATTTAAATCCTTTGGAACTTCAACCTAGTTATATACCTTCAAATGTAACAATGAAGTATATGAGTACAAAAATTTATTAAATTATTAGTTTTAGGAAGCCAAATAAATGGCAGTATGTAACAACTGAATGTGCGTTTAAACAAAGAGGTAGAAATATATATAAAAAATAGTAACAAGATTCATTCTTTCCAAATGTACTATCTTTACTACCAATTGTTACTATCTTGTTACTATTTTTTATATATATTTCTACCTGTTTGTTTAAACGCACATTCAGTTGTTACATACTGCCATTTATTTGGCTTCTTAAAACTAATAATTTAATAAATTTTTGTACTCATATACTTCATTGTTACATTTGTTGCCCTTTCTTTCATACTCAGGAACTGCTAAGAGCCCTCCATTTACTCTCGGCAGTGACGTTTGTGATGTTGTCACTGCAGGGAAGAATCTGAAGGTAAACTACCTGCTAAATATTTACACATATTGATAAAGCGAGGTTGATTTACTAAAATTGGAGAGTGCAATGTCTGGTGCAGCTGTTCATGGTAGCCAATCAGCTTCTACCTTCAGTTTGTTCAATTAAGCTTTGACAAAAACCTGGAAGCTGATTGGTTTCTATGTAAAGCTGCACCAGATTTTGCACTCTAGTGTGCTCCAGTAACGCAACTTCTGTATTAATGTCTGAAGAGCATACCATAGCTTAAAGGAATGGCTTACTATCACCATGATTTATGGAACTCATCGCAGACCTGTGAAAAAAAATCTCTTTTTGCTCACAAGCAGAGATCTTTTTTTATATAAAAATATATTGAATTATTTAGCTCATATTGTACAAATACTCTATATGCACGTAATCCAGTGTGGAACAGGATGTCGATCTTTCTTTAGAATGGCATTGAATAATATACTGACAGTGTGTCTTTTTCAGTATTTGTGTGTGCTCCATAATGAGAATAAAGGCTTATCTGACTGCTCTCTTGTCAAGGCGTACCTTGATATCATCTCAAGACAGTGACAAGATAAAAGGTAGTTTTAATTACATACAAGTATAAAAGCTGCTGTTTACAGGTTAAAAACCCTCCTCCTATAAACAATTAACCTTACCTGATTAGATTACTATATACCAGGCTTTTTCAACTAGGGTTTCTCCAAAAGCTGCTAGGGGTTCCTTGAGCAGTGGGGACATTGGTGGATTTATCTCCTGCTTGACACCTCACTGACCAACAATTTTAAGGGGATCCTTCTCCCACTGACCACTAATCTAGGGTACCTCTCCCACTGACATATATTATAAAGAAGCCCTACACTGACCACTGAATTAAAGGGGTCACTTCTTCATTGACCACCAATGTAAAAAGCCGCTACAGTTTTTTCTGTGTTTCTTCTCTGGACATTATTAATATTTAATTTGATGATTTTTGCTGAAAACTATTTAGTCTATGATGGTTTGGGGTGGTAATAAAATGATCTGCCCTGGTTGTCACGTCCACCAAATAACTCATATTCCTTATTATTTTATTTATTTTTACATCTACAGCTTACTAATCATGCTAATGTACCATGAGCTGGATATAAAATCATTTTTTTTGCAGGGGTTCCCTGAGATTTTTAAAATTATTTTAACGGTTTTAGGGGGGTAAAAAGGTTGAGAAAGGCTGCTATATACATCACATACATAGCTTTATATTGCTAATATTGCCTGTTCATTTGTTGCCAGATTAAACCTTAGTTATTAGTCAAATTCTATAAAACCATAGCTATAACTCAAAGCTGTCCTGTATGCGTTATTGCAATATTTATTTTCCATTTATATTTTTATAGAATAAAGAGATAAAACATTGTGTAAAATTCTGCTCTCTACATAACCTCCCTTTTCCCAAATCTTCTGCAATGCACAGTAAGCAACCGGTTCAAAAAAGGGTTATGCAGTAAGACAACCTATGGAATGTATACCACAAGTGATACGTGTAGCAGGCAAAAACACAGCCCAGCAGGCTATAGTATTTCCATACAAAAGAGATCCATGTTCTTTATGTCACCTACCTAATTCTTGCTACTTAGCGCAGGTCTTCTCCATTCTGATGCCGAAAACAAAGGAAGAATTCATGGCTGATTCAAGAGAGAGCTCTATAGCCTTGGCATCCTTTTTAAAGCAAATATAATTTTTTGGTCATACTATGTCCTTTCAGGTGAAGCATATGCTTAAAGTTCATTAGCTTGCGGTGTGAAATAGAAACGACAGGATGATTAACCCCTTGCATGTGCTGAGGGTGGGTGTGTAATGTGTGGTTAGAATTCAGAGTGTATTGGATGGCTTCCCTGCTCGTCACCTCCAGTCTGCATACAATAGAAGCAATAGTAACCAGTTTGTGTGTGATTATGGCTGAGCTGGGGGAATGCTGGTCACCCTAGCAACTGCCCCCTGCAGGGAAAACACACAGGGAACAGTACTGCATTCATGACTAGCCAGAGGCAGACAAGAGTTTGTTAATGACATGCATCAGGACTTACATACAGACATGGCAGGGTGACATTCTCTCCAGAAATTGCTGCTGCAGACATGTGCTGAGCCAGCCTAATGGGGGGGGGGGGGTGACATACAGGGTCTCTTCAGCAGCGGCAGCACATAGCAGCAGATGTACCCAGACATGCTGAATAGCATTTATTTTACAATAGAAAAAACATGTTTTACATACCTTGTGACATCATAACACCACAGAAATTATAAGCAGAATCCAGCCACGCCTGTTCTATCACGAGAACCGCACTGCATAGAAATGAAAAAGGGTAGGTAGCACAAGTATACTTCATTGTGTCTTTGCAAGAACAGGGGGGAGCACCCCTCATTTCTAAAACTAAAACTGAAATATATTCTATGCAATCATTTTGGGATTGTTGGAATGTTAAAACAATTAGTATTATTATTATACAGGATTTATATAGCGCCAACAGTTTACGCAGCGCTTTACAATATAATTAAACAATAGTGCCTTTGCTGATGGGCTTGTGTCAATGACATCAGTTTGACAACTGTTTGATACATGTCTGGGATCATTCAGAATTCATTGACAGGTGTATTTGACCTGCAGGTAAAGTCGAACTAAACCCATCAATTTAAATGTTCCCCAAAACATTTACATTAAAGGTATTCCATGAATGATAACTGTTACAGTCGCATTTGCTCTAAACTGAACTGTCAAGCTATCAAATGGCTGATGGAGGAGGGGCGTGGCCAAGCTATGGAGGAGTGAGGACATGTGTGTCCTCAGCTCCGCTCTTATTGCAGCTTTCATCAGCTTTCCAGGGGCGATTCCTACTCTACCTGCTCTACCTGGCTCCAAATATGTCCCAGCACCAGCGGACACTCTGTCACGTACCTGGTGGTGACGAGCCCGGTTAGCAGAGGGAGGCCTCCCTTACGGCTCCCACCAGCGGCCCCTGATGGTAAAACAGGAGGCACGGAGGTGGAAGGGGTACGAGTGCCTGGCAGGATCAAGGAGAACCGCAGGTGATCAGGAACCAGCAGGTGAGAAGACAGGAACCAGGAACTACGGCAGATGAGCAGACAGGAACCAGGAACCACAGCAGATGACCCGGACCAGAAGGCACAGCAGGTAGACTGGAACCACTGAGCAGCAGCAGGTGAGCAGGAACCAGCAGATGAGCAGACGGGAACCAGGAACCACAGCAGGTGAGTAAACAGGAACCAGGAACTACAGCAGATGAGCAGACAGGAACCAGGAACCGCAGCAGGTGAGTAAACAGGAACCAGGAACTACGGCAGGTGGCCCGGACCGGGAGGCACAGCAGGTGGACTGGAACCACTGAACAGCAGCGGGTGAACAGAGCCTGGATCAGGCAGGATCAACAGACAAGCCGGGGTCGGGTAAACTGGCGGGCAACGAGGTACAGAAGGATCAGGCAATACCGAAGTCAGAAACAGGCCGATGGTCAGGTACAGGTAGATAGCAGGAAGGTCTCAGGAAGCCGGGTCAGATACAGGTGATTTGAGCAGATCAGGTCACTTGGGGTGAACGCTGTAGAGCAGACAGCAGGGACTGTCTGCAAGTGAGAAGTTTAAATAGCCCTTCTGGCGTCACCTGCGGGGGGCAAACGGGAACCAGGAAGTCCAGGGCGTCTGTTCCTGGCAGGGTTTCCATGACATTGCCCCCCCCAAGGGGCAGCCTCCGGCTGCCCCTAGGGGTAAACTTTGGCGTGAATGTTCTCTTCCGGTTCCCAAGAGTTCTCCTCTGGTCCGTAACCCTTCCATTTTATTAAAAATTGACTCTGGCTATTTCTTTTTCGTGCGTCCAGAATAGCTTCTACCTCGAATTCCTGTTCCCCATCTATGATGACGGGATCAGGGCGAGTCGGGGTCCGACCTGGGAATGGGTTGGAGACTGATGGTTTCAGCAGAGAAACGTGAAAAACAGGGTGGACCCTCAGGGAGTCGGGGAGCTCCAGCTCGTAGGCCACCTCGTTAATTTTCCTTTTGACAGGAAATGGCCCTAGAAACTTGGGGCCCAATTTCCTGGACGGACAAGCCAATCTTAGATTGCTGGTAGAAAGCCATACTTGGTCGCCTGGTGCCAGCACTAATTCACCCCGTCTCCTCCTGTCGTAGACCATCTTGTTATACTCCTGAGTTCTTGCCATGGTTTCGCGTAGAAGTTGGTTGTTAGAAGAGAAGAAATTCCCCTTTTCCAGAACTGCGGGCACCGAGCACTCAGGGAGAGAGTTGGGCAGAAATGTGGGGTGAAACCCGAAGTTTGCAAAAAATGGGGTCTGGTTAGTTACGGAGTGGATGGAGTTATTGTAAGAGAACTCCGCTAGCGGAAGCAGGGAGGGCCAGTCATTCTGAGCAAAGAAGGAAAAACAACGCAAATATTGCTCGAGAGTCTGATTTGTTCTCTCCGTCTGTCCGTTGGTTTGAGGGTGGTAAGCCGAAGAGAATGATATCTCTATTCCCAGGGTCTTGCAGAGGGACCTCCAGAACCGGGAGGTAAATTGTACCCCCCGACCGGAGACTATATTAGCGGGTACCCCGTGGAGCCTGACAACTTCTTTAATGAACATTTGTGCAGTTTCCGAGGCCGAGGGGGTCCCTCTCATAGGGACAAAATGTGCCATCTTGGACAGGTGGTCCACAATCACAAAGATGGTGGTGTGGTTCTCAGCCGGGGGCAGCTCGACTATGAAGTCGATAGAAAGCATTTTCCATGGTCTATCTGGAACGGGTAAGGGCTTCAGTAGTCCCCAGGCTTTGGATCTGGACCCCATATTCCGGGCACATGTAGTACAGGACTCCATGAACCTCCTGCAGTCCTCGCGTAGTCGAGGCCACCAGAAGGTACGTTGTACCAACTCAGTGGTCTTAGCCACGCCAAAGTGCCCAGCAAGGACGTGATCGTGGCAGAGCTCAAGCACGGCTATCTTTAGTTCTTCTGGTACGAATATCCTGTCTTGATGCCAGAGTAATCCATCCTTGGTTTGCAGATCCAGTTCAGAAGAGGGTTCCTGTCTGGTGGTGGCTTGTCTGATCCGTGTGAGTAGGTCCTCCTGAAGTAGAAGAAAGTTCCCAGGAGCGAGGATTGTATCGGGTGAGGAGAGTTCTTTGGATCCATGAAACATTCGGGACAAGGCGTCAGGTTTAGTGTTCTTGGCACCGGGGCGGTATGTCACATGGAAGGAGAACCGGGAAAAAAACAGGGCCCATCTGGCTTGTTGTGGTTTAAGTCTTTTTGCAGTTTTCAGGTACTCTAAGTTCTTATGGTCGGTGAATACTAAGATCGGGTGAGCAGCACCTTCAAGTCAATACCTCCATTCCTCCAGGGCGGACTTGATCGCCAAGAGTTCTCGGTCTCCCACGTCATAATTATTTTCTGCCGCAGATAATTTGCGAGAAAAGAAAGCCACCGGATGAAGCAAAGCCTTGGTTCCTTGCCTCTGTGACAATATTGCTCCTACTGCAACCTCAGAAGCATCTACCTCAAGCACAAATGGTAGGGAGGAATCAGGGTGTTTTAAGATGGATGCAGAGGTGAAGAGCCCTTTGAGATCCTCAAAGGCCTTTTGGGCCTCAGGGGACCAGTGGAAACGGGTACCTTGCTTGGTTAGCTGGGTAATGGGAGCAATGATGGTGGAGAACCCCCGGATAAATTTACGGTAAAAGTTGGCGAATCCAACGAACCGTTGGATTCCCTTCTTATCCACTGGCGCTGGCCAGTCCAAGATTGCGGTGATCTTCTGTGGGTCCATCCTGATGCCTTCGCCAGAGATGATTAATCCCAGAAATGCTATGCTCTTTCGCTCAAACTCGCATTTCTCAGCCTTCGCATATAGACTATGCTGTCGAAGCCGGTCTAACACACTTCTGACATGCCTGCGATGGGAGTCAAGGGAGGAAGAGAAGATTAGTATGTCATCTAAATAAGCAATCACAAAGAGATCTATAAAGTCCCGAAGTACATCATTAATAAAATACTGGAAGGTGGCAGGGGCATTGCACAGCCCGAAGGGCATCACTAAATACTCGAAATGTCCGAACCGGGAGCGGAAGGCAGTTTTCCACTCATCGCCCTACTTGATTCGAACCAGGTTATAGGCCCCCCGGAGGTCGAGTTTAGTAAAAATGACGGCAGTTCCCAATCTTTTGAATAACTCTGGAACCAGAGGGAGAGGATAGCGATTTTTAATGGTGACCTTGTTTAGTTCACGGTAGTCCACACATGGCCTGAGGGTGTGGTCCTTCTTCTCCACAAAGAAAATGCCTGCGCCTGCTGGCGACGTAGAGGGGCGAATGAACCCCTTTAAAAGGTTCTCATTGATGTAATCCTTCAGGGCCCCCTGTTCTACCTCCGTTAAAGGGAAAATCCTACCGAAAGGAATAGCTGCTCCGGGGAGTAGATCAATGGGACAGTCGTAGGCTCGGTGGGGTGGTAGTGTCTCTGCCCCCTGTTTACTAAACACATTGAGAAAGTCCAGGTAAGCGTCAGGGATGGCCTGACGTATTCCGGCCTCAGTGTCGGTACACATTAAGGTGGCAGGCCCAGGGGTTTTGTGTGAGCCGCAGGAACGTTGGCAGTAGGAGGAAGGAAAAGTGACCACCCCTGTGACCCAGTTGATGGTAGGATTATGGGCTTGTAGCCAGGGCATACCGAGAATTATGGGGAACAGTGGAGAGGAGATAATGTCCAGCCGTAGATATTCTCGGTGCTCCCCGGTAGAGGTGGAGACAGTGACGGGTAGGGGAGCCGTCTCTTCGACTACGGGCCCCGACTTGATAATGGACCCATCAGCCAGGTGAACCCGTAGGCCATGGGTCTTGGGAAGTAGAGGAATCAGTTGAGTACGGGCAAAAGTTGAGTCCATGAAGCAACTACAGGCCCCAGAGTCAATAATTGCGACTACTTGTAGGGTCCTTCCTGGGAGCTGCAGGGAGATAGAAAGAGCAAAGTGAGAAGAGGATCTAGTCTGAGGGTTGATCACAGCAGGGAATACTGACAAGCACTTACGGAGCTTCAGGGGACAGTTCCTAACGAAGTGACCGGGCTCCCCGCAGTACAGTCACAAGTTATGCGTGCGTCGGCGTTGGCGTTCCTCCGGAGTAAGGGAAGGGCGGAGGACCCCAAGCTGCATGGGTTCGGGAGCATCGTACGAGGGAGTCGAGGGTGCTGCAGGAGCTGGGTGCAGATGACTGGGGACCCGGGGAAGCATCCAGGTCGGCCGGGTAAAGCCCGTGGCCCTCTCAGCCCTCCGTTCCCTCAGGCGTCGGTCAATCTGAATTGTCAGATCGATCAGCAGGTTCAGATTTTCTGGTATTCCTACCCTAGCCAGTTCGTCCTTCAGGGGGTCAGAAAGGCCTATACGAAACTGGTGACGGAGGGCAGCGTCATTCCAGCTGGTGTCTGCGCTCCAGCGCTTAAATTCGGCTACATAATCTTCCGCTGCTCTGCGTCCCTGCTGAAGGGTCCGCAGGGCGTTTTCTGCAGTGACCGAGAGCTGAGGGTCCTCGTACAATTTGGCCATGGCGTCAAAAAAAAGTGGAAGGCTGTCCAAGGACGCATCCTTGCGTTCTAGCAGGCAGTGGGCCCAGTTCTGTGGGTCTCCGGATAGTAATGAAATTACAAAGCCCACCTTGGTAGCTTCTAAGGAAAAGGTGCGGGGCTGTAAGGCAAAGTACAACTCACAAGAGTTCCGGAAGGCCCTGAAATTGCTCCGGTCCCCGGAGAATTTTTCGGGTGTAGGAACCCTGGGTTCAGGGGGAAGCATGACCACCGTGGGCGCAGCTCCTGCCCCGGCAGAGGAAGTGGAAGCGCGTGGATCCCCTTGAGCTCCATCGGGGTTGGTGAGGGCCCGCACTTGTCCTTCCAGGTGAGCGTAGCCTTGCTGGAGGCTCTTGACGGCCTCGGTCAGTCTCGCCAGGTGTCGGCATAGTTCCTCCATAGGTGAGGCTCCCTGCTCGGGCTCAGACATGGCTGTCTGCTACTGTCACGTACCTGGTGGTGACAAGCCCGGTTAGCAGAGGGAGGCCTCCCTTACGGCTCCCACCAGCGGCCCCTGATGGTAAAACAGGAGGCACGGAGGTGGAAGGGGTACGAGTGCCTGGCAGGATCAAGGAGAACCGCAGGTGATCAGGAACCAGCAGGTGAGAAGACAGGAACCAGGAACTACGGCAGATGAGCAGACAGGAACCAGGAACCACAGCAGATGACCCGGACCGGAAGGCACAGCAGGTAGACTGGAACCACTGAGCAGCAGCAGGTGAGCAGGAACCAGCAGATGAGCAGACGGGAACCAGGAACCACAGCAGGTGAGTAAACAGGAACCAGGAACTACAGCAGATGAGCAGACAGGAACCAGGAACCACAGCAGGTGAGTAAACAGGAACCAGGAACTACGGCAGGTGGCCCGGACCGGGAGGCACAGCAGGTGGACTGGAACCACTGAACAGCAGCGGGTGAACAGAGCCTGGATCAGGCAGGATCAACAGACAAGCCGGGGTCGGGTAAACTGGCGGGCAACGAGGTACAGAAGGATCAGGCAATACCGAAGTCAGAAACAGGCCGATGGTCAGGTACAGGTAGATAGCAGGAAGGTCTCAGGAAGCCGGGTCAGATACAGGTGATTTGAGCAGATCAGGTCACTTGGGGTGAACGCTGTAGAGCAGACAGCAGGGACTGTCTGCAAGTGAGAAGTTTAAATAGCCCTTCTGGCGTCACCTGCGGGGGGCGCGCGTGCACGTGCGCGCGCGCACGCAAACGGGAACCAGGAAGTCCAGGGCGTCTGTTCCTGGCAGGGTTTCCATGACACACTCTCCCAGCCTTTGAAGACAGATCGGACGTGGCAGGGCTCGCTGGTAACATACTTCACTGAGACCCGATGGACAGGGAAGGGAGGCTCCAAGATGGTGCCGGAGCAGAAGGCCTCAGAGCAACATGCGGCTCCGCTCACTAAGATGGTGGCATCCCCGATCCCGTCACCGCAATCAGTGAGTGATTCTGCACCCCCTGCTTCCTCAGGCTCTGTCTTCCCAGGATCACAGCTCTGATTTTGTGGACCTGATGGGAGATGGCGAACTTAAGCGCCAAGTCTGGTCCCTCCCTACCATAGAAGACTTGGAGATTTTTACGGGCAGGGTGGAGAAGGCATTCACACAGGACATTGCACAGCTGAAAGCAGATACTGCATACCTGGGAGGCAGGATGGAGACCCTGGAGCAGCGCCTTGATAATGCTCTTCCTCACATATCCATGCTACAGGACTGATGAATTGCACAAGATCAAAAATTGGAGGTCCTGATATCCCAGTTGAATGACTTTGAGAACCAAAGCAGGCGTGCGAATATACGCATCCGCGATCTGCCAGAGGCTGTGGCTCCTAGAGATATCATCCCCATCTTCGTTGGAGTGTTCAAGGCAATACTAGGGCTTCCAGACACTACCTCTGTTGACATTGATCAAGCGCATAGAGCTCTGAGGCCGCCCTCTCAGGATCCAGAGAACCCAAGGGACATTATCTGCAAGCTCCATAAATACATGCTGAAAGATCGCATCATGCAAAAAATGCAAAATAACCCGTACTTTGATTTTGATGGGGCAAGGCTGTTTTTCTACCAAGATCTTTCCAGGCGTACCCTCATGCAACGCAGGGCTCTGCGGCCTTTGCTCAAGAAAGTTAACCTCAAAGAAGTGGGATTTTAAGGGCAATGAAAAGGATATACAAATACTGCATATAAATAAATTATATATAAAAAGGAAAAATAATTTTATAGAAAAATATAACATTTATTACAATACATAGAAAAACATAAGAGCCACAGGGTGGCGCACAGTTAAAAACAAATTGTACATAAAAAATGCATGATGCTTATAACATATAAGATGGTGTATAGCAACCACAGGAAGAGGATCCTGGAGGTTGGAGCTGTTAGGATTTAACAGCTCCAACCTCCAGGATCCTACTGGATCGCTGTACTACAGGGGGAACCCTGGAAGTGAAGCCATAAAGCTCTGGACTCTCTGTCATCTTTTCTTGATGCCATGGCTCGACTCTATGATGACCCTCAATGGACTTCCACAGCCGAGGCTGCCCTCCACGCGCTCCAGCAAGGCCGCAGAGCGGTCAAGGACTATGTGACTGATTTCAGACGCTGTAGCGCGGATGCCCAGTGGAATGATGCAGCCCTACGGCACCAGTTCCGTCTCGGTCTCTCTGAGGGACTGAAAGACGAGTTAGCCCGGGTCGGTGTTCCTGATGCCCTAGAGACTTTAATCACCCTGTCTATTCAGATAGACCAACGACTCTGGGAGCGCAAAACAGAGAGGGCTACCCAGCAGCTCCGTCCAGCCTGGATGCTACCCCGGGTATCTCCTGCTGTTGCCAGTTCAGTTCCAGTTAACTCCTTACCTGCCAATCAGACTTCTGTTACCATAAAGCCGAGACTGCTTGGACTGATGAGACCTTCCCTGTCGGCCCGAAGAACGACTTCGCCGGCGACAGAATGATCTTTGTTTATATAGGGAAGAAGCCGGCCATTACGTTTCCTCATGTCCTGCTAAGCTGCGCAAAGTCCCAGCTACCTCTTCTCCAAGTGGCCCACCTCCCTCTGCCAATGCCACCCACCTGGCCCTACCTATCTTGTTCCAATTGCCAGGAAGGACAATACCAGTCACCGCGATAATTGACTCAGGAGCATGTAATTGTTTCATCGATCTTAACTTTGCAGCACAACAGCACGTCCCACTCCAGCCAAAGACCCAGGGACTTTCCATCTTTTTAGCAGATGGGTCCCGTATTAAGTCAGGAGTAGTGACTCAATAAACCCCTCTTTTGCTTGTAACCACCTCTACAGATCATAAGGAACTATTAAGCCTGAATGCCATTGCATCCCCTCTGTTTTCAGTCATCTTAGGTCTACCCTGGCTTCAGGCCCATAACCTGCAGATCGATTGGGGGTCCGGGAGTATTAGGTTCCAGTCGCCTTATTGCCAACACCACTGCATGCCTCCGTGTCTCAGCACTTCTGGTCCTCTGCTATGCCTGGAGCCGGACACAGAGGTACGCGCAGCTGTGCCCAAACAATACCATGGATTCCTGGACGTTTTCAGCAAACAGGGAGCTGAGACCCTTCCGCCTCATCATCCATACGATTGTCCAATTGAGCTTCTCCCTGGGGCTGAAATTCCCTTTGGACGGATCTTCCCCTTATCTGAACGGGAGCTAGAGGTTCTGAAAGAGTATGTTGACAAAAACCTAAAGAGGGGGTTCATCCGTCCTTCCACTTCTCCAGCAGGGACGGGAATCTTTTTTGAGGAGAAAAAGGACCATACTCTCCGACCCTGTGTGGACTACCGGGAATTAAATAAAATTACGGTCAAGAATCGGTACCCTCTGCCCCTGGTACCCGAACTCTTTCAGAGGCTCAGGACCTCTTCTGTGTTTACCAAGCTAGACCTGCGGGGGGGCGTACAACCTGGTCTGCATCCGCGCAGGGGATGAATAGAAGACTGCTTTTCGGACCAGGTTTGGCCATTACGAATACCTAGTAATGCCCTTTGGCCTATGTAACGCCCCTGCTACTTTTCAGCATCTAGTCAATGACATTTTTAGGGACTGCCTGGACATTTACGTAATTGTCTATCTAGGCGATATTTTGATTTTTTCCACTTTAATTGAGCAGCACCGGGAACATGTCAAGTACGTACTCTGTCGACTCCGTCAGCATGGACTGTACGCAAAACCAGAAAAATGTGAATTTGAGCGACAGAGTATTCAGTTCCTCGGCCCGGTAATTTCAACAGAGGGATTCAAGATGGATCCGCAAAAGGTTTCAGCTATTCTGGATTGGCCTGCACCTTCAGACAAGAAGGGGGTGCAGTGCTTTGTTGGCTTCGCCAACTTCTACCGGAGGTTCATCAAGGGATTCTCCGCTATTATTTCCCTGATTACGCAGCTGACCAAGCAGAATGTCCGGTTTTGTTGGAATCCCGAGGCACAGGCTGCCTTCACAAATTTAAAAGGACTGTTCACGTCAGCTCCTATTCTGAGTCACCCTGACCCTGCTCTACCTTATCTACTCGAGGTAGATGCCTCAGAGACAGCGGTAGGAGCCGTTATCTCTCAACGCCAGGGTCTCAAGGACTTGATGCACCCAATAGCCTTCTTCTCTCGTAAGCTTACACCGGCCGAGAAGAACTATGACGTGGGGGACCGGGAGCTCCTGGCCATCAAGTCCGCCCTTGAAGAATGGAGGTATCTGTTGGAAGGAGCGGCGCATCCCATACTCATTTATACAGACCACAAAAACCTGGAGTATTTGAGAGCTGCCAAGCGTCTGAGACCACGCCAGGCACGATGGGCCTTATTCTTCTCTAGGTTTTCATTTCACATTACTTACCGGCCGGGCTCAAAGAACACCAAACTCTTGCAAACAAATCTAATGTCCGGCTTAAAGCAAGCTTCAGCAAATATGTCAGGGCCTCCTGGGATTACCCTGTTACCCAAGGATGGTTTACTATGGAAAGACAACAAGATCTTTGTACCAGAAGAAGTCAGAGTTATAGTATTAAACCTGTGCCATGATCATCCCCTGGCCGGCCACTTCGGAATGCATAAAACCCAGGAACTAATTCAATGCACGTTTTGGTGGCCGGATCTTGAAAGGAACTGCAGGGAGTATGTAAATTCATGTGCCACCTGTACCCGTAGTAAGACCGCTAGAAGCAAGGCCTGGGGTCTGCTCAGACCCTTACCAGTTCCTGATCGACCCTGGCAAAGGATTGCTATGGACTTCATAGTGGAACTTCCCCCGTCAGAAGGTTGCTCAGCTATTTTTGTTGTGGTCGACCGTTTATCTAAAATGGCCCACTTCGTGCCACTGAAGAGCATGCCATCTGCCATGAAAACTGCCCATGTCTTCATAAAAGCGATAGTAAGGTTACATGGGGTTCCAACAGACATTGTTTCAGACAGAGGGGTGCAGTTCACCTCTCGCTTCTGGAAGGCTTTGTGCAAGGTCCTGAAGATCGAGCTGTCCATGTCCTCTGCCTATCACCAAATATCTCCGATGCTTTACCACCTTTGAGAAAGACGAAATAAGGGAGCCGCTCAGGTGTGGAACTCCCAGGGAATACCTCCTCCCAGCAGCCAAGGGTGCAAGCAAATGCAAATGCAATCAATGGAAAGAAAAGTCTTCTGGAAGCAGCACTCCGATTAAAAAGCCTTTATTCCAAAAAAGGTTCAGGAAACCAAAACACACTGCACAACACAGCAAACTGATCACATCTGGCTAACGCGTTTCACACTATTGTAGTGCTTACTCATAGCTGGTTATTACACAAATATTACCCAAGATATACCCTAAACAGGGGAAGTCATGTGATCCAACCCCAAGGTGAAACTAATTAATTAGTTAAAGATTGATGAAAGTGAGGTAATTCAAGTGAAATAGGTGTGGTTCACTGACCACAATGATAAAAAGGAAAATAAATGCCTCACCATGCGTGCAATCTATAAAAAAAAATTATATATATTGTGGCAGCAGGAAGGTAAAGTCACCTGGTTGCATCCAGGGGGGTAGATATATTTCGCCCAGATTCAGGCTTTACGCCGACTTATACAACTAGGTGGAGAGTTGTATAAGCCCAGCTGAGGCTAGTGGGCTCATGGATGACTCATACCTCTAGGGAGAGTGTGGGGCGTCGTGCAGACAGGGAGTTGATGAGACCAGCTGAAGCTTGTCAGCTCATTTAGGCCTCTATAAGAACTCCCAGATTCATTAGGTGTTTGCTCATGCCTGGAACCAGACCTGTGTGGACTGTCTAGGGAGAGTGAACCCCTGTGCGGTGAGACAAAGCCTGTGTGGCTATTTGCTTGGACATTTAAAACCAGGGACTTAGGGACTAGGACAGCACTAGGCTGATCCCAGTTGGTAGTTAGGAAACCTGTATGTTTACTCAGAGGTCAAGTTGACCAGGATTTATTTTATTTATGTTTCTTTTGCTTTGCTGTGTTTTGTCACTGTAAATAGAAAATAAACCGCACCTTTTTGATTTTGAAAACCACAACCTCCGTTTGCTGGGCCTGTTTTTGTGTGGGGAGCCCATCCCGGGGGTCACACACACCCGCTGCCGAGCTAACCCCCTCACAGTTGGTGGAGAACCAGTGGCAGTTTTTTTTAAGCCAGCATGGAGGAGATACTGAAACAGCTGGCTCTAGCAAATGCCAATCAACAGCAGACAAATGCAGGTTTGCAAAGGAGCCTTGCAGCCCAGCAGCAAGCTCACCAACAGAGTCTGGAAGCTCAGCAACAAGCCCAGCAGCAATCTGAGGCCCGCTTCATAGACCTGTTACAGAAGCAAGAGCAGAGACTACAACAAATGGAAGCAGTAATGCAGCAACGTCCGCAGACCAGTGAGGAAAGCCGTCCCACTAATACCGCGTCCTTTGGGGTGAGTCGTTTATTGACAAAAATGACTGGAGAGGATGATCCAGAGGTATTTTTGACCACATTTGAAAGGACTGCTGAAAGAGAAAAGTGGCCTGAGGAGCAGTGGGCTGGACTGGTGGCTCCTCTGTTAACTGGTGAATCGCAGAAGGCTTACTATGACCTAGAGCCTGACCAAGCAAAAGACTATGTGATGCTAAAAGCTGAAATATTGGCAAGGCTGGGTGTCACCCTGGCTGTCCGGGCTCAGCGTGTGCATAACTGGACTTTCCAGCTTGGAAAACCCCCCAGGTCTCAAATGTATGATCTCATTCACCTGAGCAGGAAGTGGCTACAGCCAGAGACTTTGTCCGCACCAGAGATTGTGGAACGTGTTGTAATGGATCGGTTTTTGAGAGCTCTTCCTACTGCCATCCAAAAGTGGGTAAGCCATGGAGACCCAGAGACGGCCGGTGGTCTTGTGGATCGTGTAGAGAAATACTTGGCTACAGAGAACCTGACGGCCTCTTCCAGAGACTCTCGGACTTTCCACCCTAAGACCAGACCATCCCCAGGGGCGGATAAGAGGATTCCAAGGGGTGAGGGTGGAGAGAGTGAGAGGGTGGGAGCTCTGCCCAAAGTTTGGCGAGAACAGCCTGGGAAGTCAGGGGCTCAAGAGGCAGCCAAAAGGATTGTTTGCTACCGCTGCCGGCAAGCGGGACATATTGCAGCAAATTGCCCGGTTGTGGAGGAACCCATGCAATGTGACTTTCTGACGGACAGACGTCAGTCGCTGTGTGCGACAGTCGCATGCACTGCCATTCGGGGAACTGAGAAACATTTATGCAAAATGTGTATTAATGGTAGAAATGTTGTGGTATTGCTGGATTCAGGTAGCCTTGTGACCCTGATAAAGGCTGAATTAGTTAAAACAGAGGTCTCTGGGAATAGCAAGGTAGCTGTTATTTGTGTGCATGGGGACACCCGAGAGTATCCAGTGACTACAGTGTGTTTCGAGACCCCCAAAGGTACCCTCTCTCATCCAGTGGGGTTAGTATCTCAATTACCGCATGATGCCATTGTGGGAAGGGATTTTCCGAAGTTCTGGGAACTGTGGGATGATCCTGAGCCCCCCACTGGTGCCCCTATGTACCAGGAATGTGATAGCCAGAACTCCTCTGAGAGTGGTGAGGACTCTCCAGAATTTCCCTTGTCAGTATTGGCAGGGGAGACTCAAGAAACTGGAGAGGAGCCCACCTCCTCAGACGAAAACCTACCGTCTGTGGAGTTTTCTGATCTGGAGGTTCACAGGGAAAATTTTGCCACAGAACAGTTAAAAGACCCCGCCCTAATGAAGGCACGGGAAAACGTAGTGGAAATAGATGGCGAGTTAGTGAACCCAGATAATACCTGCACTTACCCCTACTTCAGCGTAGAGAAGGACCTACTGTATCGGGTGGCAAAAAGGGCAGAAGAAACCGTTGAGCAGCTTGTGGTGCCCAAACCTTACAGGAAGTTGGTGTTGGAGTTGGCCCATGGGCACATTCTTGGAGGTCATCTGGGGACAGAGAAAACCCGAGAGAGGGTATTACAGAGATTCTATTGGCCTGGGGTGATGAAGGACATAGAAAATTATTGTTCCTCCTGCCCTGTGTGTCAGAGGTCGGCCCCGATGCCACATTTCCGTAGCCCGCTGGTCCCTCTACCCATCATTGAGGTCCCGTTTGAGAGAATCGCAATGGATTTGGTAGGTCCTATAATCAAGTCCGCTAGGGGGCACCAGTACATATTGGTTATAATGGACTATGCCACCCGTTATCCAGAAGCGATCCCTCTCAGAAATACCTCGGCCAAAACCATAGCCAAAGAGCTATCTCTTGTTTTTAGCCGGGTGGGTATTTGTAAAGAACTGCTTACGGACCAAGGTACACCCTTTATGTCCCGGGTTATGAAAGAGCTGTGTAAATTGTTCAAAGTGACGCAATTGCGTACATCTGTGTATCACCCCCAAACCGATGGGCTGGTTGAAAGATTCAACAAAACCCTAAAACAAATGTTGAAGAAAGTGGTGGATAGAGATGGAAAGGATTGGGACTGTCTACTTCCTTATTTGATGTTTGCTATTAGGGAGGTGCCCCAATCCTCTACGGGATTCTCCCCCTTTGAGTTACTGTATGGGAGACACCCAAGAGGGCTGTTGGATATTGCCAAGGAGACTTGGGAAAGTGAGAGTTCTCCCCACAGGAGTGTGATTGAGCATGTCGCCCTGATGCAAGATCGAATTGCACAGGTAATGCCCATCGTGAAGGAACATTTGGCCCAAGCGCAGTTGGCACAGCAGAGAGTGTACAACCGTGGAGCCAAGACCCGTACCTTTTCCCCGGGGGATAGGATATTGGTACTTGTCCCTACGGTTGAAAGTAAATTCCTTGCCAAATGGCAAGGCCCCTACGAGATAATGGAAAAAGTGAGCGAAGTGAATTACAAGGTCAGACAACCAGGAAGGCGAAAGCCCGAACAGATATATCACGTTAATCTGTTGAAAGCCTGGAGGGATAGAGAGTCCCTAGTCGCAGACACTTGGTCACCAGCTCAAACTGGTTGCGTGATTCCGGAGGTTGGAATAGCAGCCACCTTGTCACAACCCCAACAACAGGAGGTTAAGGAGTTTGTGCTTCGCAACAAGGAGGTGTTCTCTGAGCTGCCGGGACAAACATCTGGGGTAGAGCATGATATTATTACCCCGCCCGGTGAAAGGGTGAAGTTAAAACCCTATCGGATCCCAGAGGCCCGACGGGAGGCAATACGGGAGGAAGTACAGAAAATGCTGAACTTAGGGGTGATAGAGGAGTCCCAAAGTGATTGGTCTAGTCCCATTGTGTTGGTGCCTAAACCGGATGGGAGCTGGCGATTTTGTAACGATTTTCGTCAGTTGAACAAAGTTACAAAATTTGACACCTACCCCATGCCACGTATAGATGAGTTGATCGACCGGCTGGGAACAGCCCGATACATGACGACTCTTGACCTCACAAAAGGGTATTGGCAAATTCCCCTGGCCAAGTCGGCCAAAGAGAAAACCGCATTTGTAACCCCAGACGGGGCGTTCCAATATAAGAGAATGCCGTTCGGGTTACAGAATGCGCCGGCCACATTCCAGCGGAAAATGGACCAGATACTGAGGCCCCATCGGAAGTATGCTGCGGCTTACCTGGATGACGTAATTGTCCGTAGCACAGATTGGGCCTCACATCTGCCAAAAGTGCAAGCAGTCCTAGACTCTATCCGGGAAGCGGGGTTTACGGCTAACCCCAAGAAGTGTACCATTGGGCAGGAGGAGGCCAAATATCTTGGGTACACCATTGGCAGGGGAGTGATAAAACCCCAACTCAACAAAGTCGAGGCCATCCAGAGTTGGCCACGTCCCAACAGCAAGAAGCAGGTACGGGCCTTTCTGGGAATCGCGGGTTATTATCGGCGCTTCATTCCCCACTTTGCTTCTAAGGCTGTGCCCCTAACCAACCTGACGAAAGGGAAAGGGTCGGTCATGATTAAATGGACCCCCGAGGCTGAGGCAGCATTCCAATTCTTGAAACAAGCCTTATGTAGCCAGCCAGTGTTGTACTCACCCGACTTCTCTAAAGACTTTGTCGTACAAAGTGATGCGTCAGATGTGGGGTTAGGAGCAGTATTGTCCCAGGTCTGGAACGGGGAAGAGCACCCAGTCATTTACCTCAGCAGGAAGTTGAAGTCCCATGAGGTAAATTACGCCACCGTTGAAAAGGAGTGTTTAGCGGTGAAGTGGGCTCTAGATTCCCTTCGGTACTACCTGCTAGGTAGGCACTTTGACATGGTTACGGATCACGCTCCGTTAAAGTGGATGGCTCAAAACAAGGAAACAAATAGAAGAGTGAATAGGTGGTTCCTGGCCCTCCAGGAATTCAACTTCACAGTAAAGCATCGCCCTGGCGTTCAAATGGGGAATGTGGATGCTTTGTCTCGAGTACATGAATGCCTGATTGCTGGTGTTCCAACCCCGAGGTTAAAACAAGAGGGGGGGGTATGTGGCAGCAGGAAGGTAAAGTCACCTGGTTGCATCCAGGGGGGTAGATATATTTCGCCCAGATTCAGGCTTTACGCCGACTTATACAACTAGGTGGAGAGTTGTATAAGCCCAGCTGAGGCTAGTGGGCTCATGGATGACTCATACCTCTAGGGAGAGTGTGGGGCGTCATGCAGACAGGGAGTTGATGAGACCAGCTGAAGCTTGTCAGCTCATTTAGGCCTCTATAAGAACTCCCAGATTCATTAGGTGTTTGCTCATGCCTGGAACCAGACCTGTGTGGACTGTCTAGGGAGAGTGAACCCCTGTGCGGTGAGACAAAGCCTGTGTGGCTATTTGCTTGGACATTTAAAACCAGGGACTTAGGGACTAGGACAGCACTAGGCTGATCCCAGTTGGTAGTTAGGAAACCTGTATGTTTACTCAGAGGTCAAGTTGACCAGGATTTATTTTATTTATGTTTCTTTTGCTTTGCTGTGTTTTGTCACTGTAAATAGAAAATAAACCGCACCTTTTTGATTTTGAAAACCACAACCTCCGTTTGCTGGGCCTGTTTTTGTGTGGGGAGCCCATCCCGGGGGTCACACACACCCGCTGCCGAGCTAACCCCCTCACAATATATAGAATATATATGATATATGTAAATAAGTGATGTGGTGTGAAATGGGGTAGAGGGTGAAGTGGAAAGTTAAACAATGAAGGAATTAAAATAAAGAATAAAAAGTGTAAAATGAAAATAAAGAATGAAATTGGAATTAAAATAGCTACCAATTGTGAAGTGGTATGGTGTAAAGTGCGCACACAAAACATATATGTGAATATAAGTGTGTGCAAAAAAGATATGTGTATATATGCACAAATGGACGTATATAGGTGAAAAATGCAAAAATGACCTTAAAGGGTTAAGTACATAATAGAGGGAGACAAGGCGTTTAAAAACGCCCTATCCCCTATAAACCTAAAACATGAACCTAAAAAATACGTGTGTATATGTGTGTCAATATTCCTCCATGAAACACTGAATATACATGTAGTTGAAGAAAACATATAGTGAAAATCGATGGAGTAATGAACACATATGTGTGAATAGACCGTGCACATGTAGTCGGATAAACACACATGTATTTGTGCACATACTACCATCGAAGCAACCAATGAATTTAATATGCATCATGATACACTACTATATTTGGTTCATTAAATTAAAATTAAAATTTGAGTGATTTAGTGTTTTTCTATTTTCTCATTTTTTATTGTTTCTTTTTTTGTGTATATTAATATTTAATTTTATTGTTTTATTATTTATTTTGATTTTTATTTTAAATCTAAACATTAATGTAAAAAGAAAAGAAAAAGGAATGAATGTACTTAATTAATTTTGACCATTTAATACGCATTAATGTTAATTCGTCCATGATGATATAATATATCTTGTTATTTTCATTTTTGTTTTTATTAATTATTTATAAAGTGAACTTACTGTGAATGAAAGAACAAATGTTCTAATTGAACCGATATCTAAGCAGACTGTGTTTATGCGTGAGTGTATGTCTCTTTTGAAAACACACCAGACCTATGTATCTGTTGGAAATAAAGATCATCCCAGGGGGTATATATGATGCATAAAAATGAGCTATTGTATAAACATGCAATGAAAATATATGTAAAACCAAAATGCATGTATAGAAGCTTAATGTATGCGCAATATATACACCTCCCCTGGAACTCTAAATAAAATTCTCAACAGAAATTCTAAACAAGCAATTAAGACTAAGTAAGAACACGATGTGGTATAGAAAGGTATTAAACCCATACAACGTGCATGGTGAATTAGCACGCATGTGTGGACAAATTGGTTAAATTAGCCAATAACTATAGCCACCACTAGTTTATGAACGTTAATAAAAAAGTCTTAATGGAATGATATAAGGAAAATTATCATGTGATTTGGTATATATGTACGTATTTTCGAGCTAAAGACTATGATCATGTTCGTATGTATTGGTAATAAATAGTAAAAATAATGATAAGAGAAGGTGCACACAAATGTGCCTATATGTTTCAAGACAACATGCATGTAAATCCAAGACAAAAATGTGCCCATATGTGCATGCGGGCATGCAGCTCGGTGCACACATATATGGGGAGCCCAATATGAAATATAAAAAACTATATATATGTATGTATAATGGCTCCAAAAGTGTGTGCATCAACTAAGGAGCACGTCCAACCATAGACACCTCGATGGAAGTCGATCCATCCAATCGAGAAATTGAAAAATGCACAAAATTGTTCGATATGAACAGTTCATGCTGAAGCGAGTGTCTATATGGAAAGATTGAAAATAAAGATAATGACCATAACCTTGTGGTTGGATCTGGACTTAAAATAAACATACGTAATGCCGACATAAGCATAGGCACTCAACAAATACCAATACAGTATTGCATTTAGTTATCCCGCAATAAAGATAATGTCCATAACCTTATGGTTGGATCTTGACTTAAAATAAACATACGTAATGTTGACATAAGTATAGGTACTCAACAAATGCCAATACAGTATTGCATTTAAGATACAATTATCCTGCAAATAAAATGTAGACCATAAATGTTATGCATATATGGGTTTCCAGACTGTAAGCTCTGTGTATTACCTACATATGCATAATTATGTCTGTATAAGCCCAAAACAATTCATACTATAAAAAATGACATGACAAAAACAACATAAGTTAAAAGAAAAAAGAGACTATAAAACACACAAAAATTGTGTGAAACATGTAATAAACAGCTTGATCATTTCGGTCTGCCACTAATTGATGATTTGTGCAAATGAGAGACCAAGTCCATACGATTTCTTCAAAACCATGTGATTATAGTTCAAAACTACAAAGAAGAGAAGAAGAAAAAGAAAAGAAAATGGTCCCAATGAAGTAGTAGAACTATCATGTTCCATAAGTTTTATAAGTAATAATACAGAAACCATGAAGATTTAAACATACAGAAAGCAATCGATGTCATGGTAACTGGGTGAAGTGAAACAAAATAGCAAATGGAAAACCTCTGACAATAATCCAAATGTATAGATGCATGTCCGTGGACATGTAATGTAAGGGGACAGGATGCGATCCAAGCCTCAACCAACATGCATGGGTAACAAATATTGGAAAGGACACTGTGCAGGACGTGAAAACTAATCGTAATAATTGGATACATCCCATTCGAAGTTGAGGCCTGCCGGTATCCTAGTATCCAATGAAAAGATCCAGTAGACCTCACGCCTGCACAGTGTCCTGAATTTGTCTCCCCCTCTTATAGGTGAACTAATTTTTTCTATACCTTGTATGGAGAGGCATGAGACATTTTTCTGATGTACAGATACCCAATGCCTGGCAACATTTGTATGTTGTGATTGGTGCTTGACTGGACTGTGTCACCTGTTTTTATGTGTCTACAGTAATTACAGTGAGGCATTCCACATCTAAAGGTGCCCTGAAAATGCAGCCAGTTTGAGGCCGAAGGTTTGCTAGAAAAGAGACTAGGTGAAAGGCGACTACCCAAAGTAGGGGCTCTGCGGGACACCGATTTAACCCCCCTAGAGAGTATTTCATGGTAGGCAGGGTCATTAAGTAGAATAGGAAAGTATTTCTCAATAGTAGATTTTATTTTACTGAATTCAAAACTATAAGGTGTAGAGAATACCGGTATTCCACTGAAAGACAATGCCGCTTTGTTTTTGTGTTTATTCGAACGAAGTAAAGTCTCTCTGGGGATGGCACTCGCGGTCTTAAAAGCTCTTTTTATTATGTTAGGAGCGTATCCCCTGCTGATAAATCGTTGGGACATATTTGCAGCTTCAGTGACAAAATCCTCAGGTCTGCTGCACAAACGGCGGAGCCTGAGGAATTGTCCGACCGGGACCCCGCGAATGGTATGGCTGGGGTGACCCGAATCTGCTCTGAGGAGGGCATTGCCAGCTGTGGGTTTTCTATAGATGCCTGTAACTACCACATCATTTACAGCCGACAAATTAACATCCAAAAAATCTATGGAGGTGATGCCTAATTTCCCCGTAAAACGAAGATTCATGGAATTGTCATTAAGATGATCCAACCAATCCTGTAAGTCTATATCCTCGTTAGAGGAAATAAACAGGAGGTCGTCAATGAACCTACAAAAAAAGACTGTGTCCAGACGGCGGGGGCTATCATGTCCAAAAATGCGGGACCTCTCCCAAAATCCCATGTAGAGATTGGCCAGGGAAGGCGAAAATTTCGCTCCCATGGAGGCCCTGCACTTTTGGAGATAATAGCCCCCGTCGAACATAAAAAAATTATGTGTGAGTAAATAGTCCAGTGACAACAAGATGAACGCCTGTAACACTAATGAATACTTCCCAGATTCTTTAAGTAAGGTAGACACTGCCAAAACACCCAAGTCGTGAGGAATGCTTGAATAAAGGCTAGTCACATCACATGTGATCCACCTGTACCCTGCTTTCCACTGAAAGTCCCTAAGTTTTACAAGCAGTTGTTTGGTATCACGTAGGTACCCTGGGAGGTTGACAACCAATGGCTGGAGTTGGCCATCGATCCACTCCCCAAGGCGCTCGTTAAGGGATCCAATACCTGCCACTATGGGCCTGCCCAAAAGTGGGTCCAGGCCCTTGTGAATTTTTGGCAGGTGATGGAACACCGGCATCACAGGATTAGTGGGGATAAAAAGCAATTTCTCTTTATCTGAAAAAATTCCCGCATGGACTGCTGTGTCCAATAAGGAAGAAAGTATGGCAGAAAAAGGGGTGGTGGGATCACTCCTAAGTGGAATATAGGTGTTACTGTCGGATAACTGGCGTAAAGCTTCACTTTTGTAGGTGTCAGCATTAGGAACCACCACCAACCCACCCTTATCCGCATTACGAATGACAATGCTATTATCCATTTCTAAATTCCTGAGAGCCTTGTGTTCTGATGGAGACAAATTGTTGGAAACAGACCTCCTGCGGCAATCACGAGCCAAATGGGTAAGATCCTTCTCGACCATACTTTGAAAGAGGTTGAGATCCTTGCCCCGTGACCCCACCAGATAAAAATCCGATCTAAGTTTGAACGAAATACTATTAGGAACATCAGTGGGGTCAACGGGGCAAGGGCTGGACTCAGTGGCCAAATCCACAAGCTCTTGAAGAGCGCATACTTCAGAAAATAGGACTGGAGAAGAAGGACACTCACCCAAATCCCGATCACCGGAGGAGGTATCCTCTGCTTCCATAGGGAAATCAAAATAATGTTTCTTGAGCGTTAAGCTGCGGGAAAATTTATTAAGTCCAATAAGGTGTTAAAAAGGTCAAAATGCCTGGTAGGGCAAAAATTAAGTCCCTTAGATAGGATACGTGTCTCTTCATCGCTTAAGATTCTGCTCGAGATGTTAATAACGTTGGTGACATCTCTTTCTTTCTGCCCCGCAAGGTGTATGGGGTTTTCTTTGGTGTGCGAGTGTCTCTTACCTCCTCTTCAGGTTTTCTTGTTACGTTTTTCTGTTTGGCTTTCTTGTGAGGCCTCTGAGGGTTTCCAGATTGAGTTCCATCCTGTAAGTGATTCGGAATGGGAGACCTCGGCAGACGTTCGGGTGAAGAATCCAACGCAGATGTAGCCATGGTGTCATTGCCCAGGTCATGTTCTAAATCGGAAAAGCTGACTTTCTTGGGCCGGTTCTTCCGTGATCGGCCAGTTTGAAATTGCATCTTCTTCCATGTGTATACATTCCCGCTTTCGTAATCAACCTTATCTCGGGTCATTTTACTTGTTTTCGTGGAGATGACGTGCCTTTCCAATTTGTCTAGTTTTTTATTTAAACGACCGTCTAGTTCCGTGAACTCAGAATGTGTCTGTAATTCCGTAAGACTACTCTGGATGTCTGCCATTTCTGATTGTATGATGCTTATTTCTTGATTCTTTGATTTAAGGAGTATCTCAATTAATTTGAGAGAGCATGAGCTGAGTGTGACAGTCCATTCCTGCTTTAAAGAATCATTAAGAAGGTCAGACGTGGGGAATTTCTTGATTCTGAGGCCCCGGGGAATGCGTGAAAGTGCCACATATTCAGAAAGTGAATTTATATCCCAATAAATTCTAATTTCCTTGGCCATCACCGATTCAAGTTTCCTAAAGATACTTGTTAAGGAAACAATTCTGTCATCCGTAGGCTGAAGTTGTGAAGCCTGCAGTCCCGATCTGAGGGGATTGTCAGAGGGTGCCATGAAAGTTCTACTGTGACCAGGATCGTTAGCAAATGTGATTGGCATATTGGTGTCCATAACAGGCTGGTTGCTGGAATAAAACTGTATTCAGATGAGAGTGAAAAGGGAGGTGGGAATCCAATCCGAGCTGGTCAACGCTGGGTAGCAAAGATCCAGAAAATGAGAAAGACGAAAGAAAGGGAGCCGCTCAGGTGTGGAACTCCCAGGAAATACCTCCTCCCAGCAGCCAAGGGTGCAAGCAAATGCAATCAATGGAAAGAAAAGTCTTCTGGAAGCAGCACTCTGATTAAAAAGCCTTTATTCCAAAAAAGGTTCAGGAAACCAAAACACACTGCACAACACAGCAAACTGATCACATCTGGCTAACGCGTTTCACACTATTGTAGTGCTTACTCATAGCTGGTTATTACACAAATATTACCCAAGATATACCCTAAACAGGGGAAGTCATGTGATCCAACCCCAAGGTGAAACTAATTAATTAGTTAAAGATTGATGAACGTGAGGTAATTCAAGTGAAATAGGTGTGGTTCACTGACCACAATGATAAAAAGGAAAAGAAATGCCTCACCATGCGTGCAATCTATAAATATATATATATATATATATATATAGAATATATATGATATATGTAAATAAGTGATGTGGTGTGAAATGGGGTAGAGGGTGAAGTGGAAAGTTAAACAATGAAGGAATTAAAATAAAGAATAAAAAGTGTAACAGACCTCCTGCGGCAATCACGAGCCAAATGGGTAAGATCCTTCTCGACCATACTTTGAAAGAGGTCGAGATCCTTGCCCCGTGACCCCACCGGATAAAAATCCGATCTAAGTTTGAACGAAATACTATTAGGAACATCAGTGGGGTCAACGGGGCAAGGGCTGGACTCAGTGGCCAAATCCACAAGCTCTTGAAGAGCGCATACTTCAGAAAATAGGACTGGAGAAGAAGGACACTCACCCAAATCCCGATCACCGGAGGAGGTATCCTCTGCTTCCATAGGGAAATCAAAATAATGTTTCTTGAGCGTTAAGTTGCGGGAAAATCTATTAACGTCCAATAAGGTGTTAAAAAGGTCAAAATGCCTGGTAGGGCAAAAATTAAGTCCCTTAGATAGGATACGTGTCTCTTCAGTTTGAAATTGCATCTTCTTCCATGTGTATACATTCCCGCTTTCGTAATCAACCTTATCTCGGGTCATTTTACTTGTTTTCGTGGAGATGACGTGCCTTTCCAATTTGTCTAGTTTTTTATTTAAACGACCGTCTAGTTCCGTGAACTCAGAATGTGTCTGTAATTCCGTAAGACTACTCTGGATGTCTGCCATTTCTGATTGTATGATGCTTATTTCTTGATTCTTTGATTTAAGGAGTATCTCCATTCATTTGAGAGAGCATGAGCTGAGTGTGTCAGTGGCAGGCCGAAATGATCAGGCTGTTTATTACATGTTTCACACAATTTTTGTGTGTTTTATAGTCTCTTTTTTCTTTTAACTTATGTTGTTTTTGTCATGTCATTTTTTATAGTATGAATTGTTTTGGGCTTATACAGACATAATTATGCATATGTAGGTAATACACAGAGCTTACAGTCCGGAAACCCATATATGCATAACATTTATGGTCTACATTTTATTTGCAGGATAATTGTATCTTAAATGCAATACTGTATTGGCATTTGTTGAGTACCTATACTTATGTCAACATTACGTATGTTTATTTTAAGTCAAGATCCAACCATAAGGTTATGGACATTATCTTTATTGTGGGATAACTAAATGCAATACTGTATTGGTATTTGTTGAGTGTCTATGCTTATGTCGGCATTACGTATGTTTATTTTAAGTCCAGATCCAACCACAAGGTTATGGTCATTATCTTTATTTTCAATCTTTCCATATAGACACTCGCTTCAGCATGAACTGTTCATATCGAACAATTTTGTGCATTTTTCAATTTCTCGATTGGATGGATCGACTTCCATCGAGGTGTCTATGGTTGGACGTGCTCCTTAGTTGATGCACACACTTTTGGAGCCATTATACATACATATATATATTTTTTTATATTTCATATTGGGCTCCCCATATATGTGTGCACCGAGCTGCATGCCCGCATGCACATATGGGCACATTTTTGTCTTGGATTTACATGCATGTTGTCTTGAAACATATAGGCACATTTGTGTACACCTTCTCTTATCATTATTTTTACTATTCATTACCAATACATACGAACATGATCATAGTCTTTAGCTCGAAAATACGTACATATATACCAAATCACATGATAATTTTCCTTATATCATTCCATTAAGACTTTTTTATTAACGTTCATAAACTAGTGGTGGCTATAGTTATTGGCTAATTTAACCAATTTGTCCACACATGCGTGCTAATTCACCATGCACGTTGTATGGGTTTAATACCTTTCTATACCACATCGTGTTCTTACTTAGTCTTAATTGCTTGTTTAGAATTTCTGTTGAGAATTTTATTTAGAGTTCCAGGGGAGGTTGCGCATATTGCGCATACATTAAGCTTCTATACATGCATTTTGGTTTTACATATATTTTCATTGCATGTTTATACAATAGGTCATTTTTTTGCATCATATATACCCCCTGGGATGATCTTTATTTCCAACAGATACATAGGTCTGGTGCGTTTTCAAAAGAGACATACACTCACGCATAAACACAGTCTGCTTAGATATCGGTTCAATTAGAACATTTGTCCTTTCATTCACAGTAAGTTCACTTTATAAATAATTAATAAAAACAAAAATGAAAATAACAAGATATATTATATCATCATGGACGAATTAACATGAATGCGTATTAAATGGTCAAAATTAATTAAGTACATTCATTCCTTTTTCTTTTCTTTTTACATTAATGTTTAGATTTAAAATAAAAATCAAAATAAATAATAAAACAATAAAATAAAATATTAATATTGTTGTGGAGATTTTTATGGAGATGTATTTAATATGTATTGTCATAGTGTCACCCAGTGTTAGTACTTCCGCAACCCGCTCTAAAAGAGCTGATTTGGGTAGTCTGAGGCTGGTTGAATCCCGTCTGATAGGGGAAAACGTCTTGAGGTTGGAGTGTGATGTTTGCAGGGTGCGGATATGTCCGCCAACGGGGGACGGCGGTAAAAGTATCATAGGCTATTTCATTGTTTCTTTTTTCCTGCACCACACATTTCTTCCTTCAGTCTGTAATGAGGAAGAAAGGGGGGGAGAATGATAAATGTAAGAGTGACAGTTTTTTTTCTGTCAAACTAATAATAACCTCTGTAATTCTAACCAAGTTTGTGCCAAGACTGTCTTTATTTGATAGAATTTGAATCGGCAAGCAGCAGTCTGGTGAACTAGGTTCCCATCCCAGAGGCTAAGAACCTTGTCAATGGTTTCAGGTATTGTAAGCCACGCACAGGTTATGCAGTGACCACAGTCCCGATGTCTGGGTTATTGTCATATGAGGGTTGTTTGGAGGTCAATCAAAATCAGGGTCGTACTCTCCTCATTAGCTGTCACTTATATTCTCGGCTGATGGGGTGGGTGCGATCGTTGTGACATGAACTTCAAAATGTCCACCAAAAGGTTTTCACGATTCCCTCCTGGACCCGACTCAATAATCAGTTTACATTCTTTCCAACCAGGTGACTGGGTCGTTGTAAAGAAGCTTGAGGGATGAGACCACGCCAGCCACTGCAAGAAGCGGCTCAACCACACCAAAGAATGAGGAGTATCTTTGTTTATTTATATTTTTGTTGTTTAGTAAATTTTAGCGAGGGTAACGGTGAAAAGCATCCCAAGTTATTATGTAAAGTGTATGTCCTGACTAGCTCAGAAAGCGAACAGGACCGATGGTCTGTTCTGAGTCTTCACCGAGTTTTAGTCCCCAGCGATTTATGATGTTATTATGGGTATGAGGAGTTTTGACAAACTAGTGAAGACTCCAGACAGACACTTGTCAATGGAATCTAACGATGTATTTTTTAGAGGGTAAAATTGGTTTTAGTTTTAATGGCTCTGTCTCTTGTCGGTTTGGGTATCTAGGCAGCCCACAAGTGTGTTTGAACTTTAGTTTGGTGTTTATGTGGATCTGCAGCTTATAAAGGTAATTCCCCCAAAGCAAGAGGTTCATGCGCGATGGTGAAGCTGTCCCAACATTTTAGGTCGCGGCCGATCGCGAGGATCTGATGGCGCAGGAAATTAAGAATGGCAGGGACAGCTAGTAGGGATTTGTTCACCAATCCCGACCAGGTCTGGGCATGGGGTCCTGCATGTACAAGGTGGGGGGGGGGGCTCGGGCTAGGGATACAATTGAACAATTCTCATCCGTTAAGGATAGGGTTCTTCATGTAATTGTTGAAGCCAGAGCTGTAGCTAAGTGAAGGTTGGGAGTCCTTTTTTTAAGGGTCTGGGAATCTTTGGGGATCTAATTTTTTATTTTACAGCGGATCGTGGTTAAAGAAAGTGGGAATATATATACTCATGTCGTTTTTATTTCTATTCTTTCTATGCCGTGACGAGGTGCTCCTGTTGCCTGATTTGACGCGTGACCAGAGTTTCCTTGATGAGACGCCCCGAAGCCGGACCCACATACAAGACACAGAGGATCACAGACGGATCAGCGATTACTACAGCTCACCATGTCGTGTCCTCCTTTATAAGTCATGCCCCTGAAGAGTAGAGTCTACATGTCAAGCCGTGTTTTCCTTTTTATGGACTAATAACTGATTGATTTCCAGGTGTAAGAAGCAGATCAACTCTCATCGAGGGACACATAGGGTGCATATGACAAAAAAGGGAGGACTGTTGTGGAGATTTTTATGGAGATGTATTTAATATGTATTGTCATAGTGTCACCCAGTGTTAGTACTTCCGCAACCCGCTCTAAAAGAGCTGATTGGGGTAGTCTGAGGCTGGTTGAATCCCGTCTGATAGGGGAAAACGTCTTGAGGTTGGAGTGTGATGTTTGCAGGGTGTGGATATGTCCGCCAACGGGGGCCCTCTGTGCATTAGCATGGACGATCGTTGAGGAGGGGGTATCCTCGCTCTGCAATGACATCATTGGTTATGGGCAAATGCGCGCTCTTGTCTCGGCTGTGTCTGATCAACATTGGTTGGAATTCGTAGCGCGCGTCTGCAGATAGCCTCCCTCCCCCATTCAATAATAGTATAATCTGAATATGCGATATTCTATGGAATGGCGCAGAATAAGGATTTCTATCAGCGGTGACTTTAGCCATCCTACGTTTATTGTATTCACTGTATGTATTATTGTATTGAATCCTTTTATTTCCTGTTGGAAGGATGTCCTTGTATGGTCATTCTCCTGTGTGGAACGGACATCCTATGAGGTTCCCGCCCATGGGGAGGGGATTGGTTGCTGCAGCCAATCACCTCCTGTCTTGAGATCTTTTGAGTTTAATAAAAGCCTATGAGTAGGCGTCGGCTTAACAGTCTTTGCTGGAATGGCCTGATAAGAAGACCTGTGTTGGTGGTTTCCTGGATTGAATGATGGAATGAACGGTGAGTGGACTTTAGCAAACTTAACTTAACGATAGCATTACTTCAAGAAGATGAAATCTGATGTGTGCTTAGATAGCACAGGAATTATAGGCTGTGTGCTCTGTAAACAGCAGCCTAAAATTCCAAAACAATATACACAAAAAAAGAAACAAAAAAAAATGAGAAAATAGAAAAACACTAAATCACTCAAATTTTTATTTTAATTTAATGAACCAAATATAGTAGTGTATCATGATGCATATTAAATTCATTGGTTGCTTCGATGGTAGTATGTGCACAAATACATGTGTGTTTATCCGACTACATGTGCACGGTCTATTCACACATATGTGTTCATTACTCCATCGATTTTCACTATATGTTTTCTTCAACTATATTCAGTGTTTCATGGAGGAATATTGACACACATATACACACGTATTTTTTAGGTTCATGTTTTAGGTTTATAGGGGATAGGGCGTTTTTAAACGCCTTGTCTCCCTCTATTATGTACTTAACCCTTTAAGGTCATTTTTGCATTTTTCACCTATATACGTCCATTTGTGCATATATACACATATCTTTTTTGCACACACTTATATTCACATATATGTTTTGTGTGCACACTTTACACCATACCACTTCACAATTGGTAGCTATTTTAATTCCAATTTCATTCTTTATTTTCATTTTACACTTTTTATTCTTTATTTTAATTCCTTCATTGTTTAACTTTCCACTTCACCCTCTACCCCATTTCACACCACATCACTTATTTACATATATCATATATATTCTATATAGATATAATTTTTTTTTATAGATTGCACACATGGTGAGGCATTTATTTTCCTTTTTATCATTGTGGTCAGTGAACCACACCTATTTCACTTGAATTACCTCACGTTCATCAATCTTTAACTAATTAATTAGTTTCACCTTGGGGTTGGATCACATGACTTCCCCTGTTTAGGGTATATATTGGGTAATATTTGTGTAATAACCAGCTATGAGTAAGCACTACAATAGTGTGAAACACGTTAGCCAGATGTGATCAGTTTGCTGTGTTGTGCAGTGTGTTTTGGTTTCCTGAACCTTTTTTGGAATAAAGGCTTTTTAATCGGAGTGCTGCTTCCAGAAGACTTTTCTTTCCATTGCTTTACCACCTTTGTTCAAGATGACTGGGTAACACTACTACCCCTGGCAGAGTTTGCCTTTAATAATGCCAGTCACTCGGCTACAGGTCAGTCTCCGTTTTTCTCCAACTACGGGTTCCACCCGACCTTCCTACCTGATCTCATTTCTGATTCAACAGTCCCGGCAGTCCAGAGTACCATTGATTTCCTGACCCGTAACAACAAAATATTACAGGAAGCCTTGACCAAGGCGCAGGCAACCAATGAAAGGATGTTTGACAGAAAGAGGAAAGGGGAATTATGCCTTCAACAAGGCGATCAAGTATGGCTGTCTACCACCAACCTTAGGATGACCTGCCCCGCAAGAAAACTGGCACCCAAGTTCATCGGCCCCTTCCCAGTAAAACGGAAATTAAATGAAGTCTCCTATGAACTTTCTTTACCAGATTCATTGAAGGTTCACCCAGTGTTTCACGTGTCACTACTGAAACCTACAGTGCCGGATCCCTTCCCAAACAGGGGATCAGGACCGCCTGAACCTGTAATGGTTGACGGGGATGAGGATTTCAAGGTGGAGGCCGTCTTGTAGAAGAAGGGGGAACCAACTTCAATTCCTGATTAAGTGGAAGGGGTATGGTCTGGAGGAGAACTCCTGGGAACCCCAATGGAACATTCATGCCTGAGAGTTAATCCAGGCCTTTTTTCGCAATCACCCCCAGAAAAGAGCTCTCTTGGGCACCCGGAGGTTGCCCTTAAGGGGGGGGCACTGTCAGGGATGTACTGGGCTTGAACCTGGGACGTCTTCTGTGTCTGGCATTGACTCTTCCCACTGAGCTATCTGGGATGCTGTACAGTTCCCTGCCTGATCTGCTGGATGACCTATCTAATCCATTAGACTACTCTGCTTGTTGTCTTGATTGCTGTGAACCCTGAACTCCTTGCTCCTCCCATGAACTTCCTATAAAAGACATTCCAGAGATGTTGCCCCTTGCGGTTTGATCTGCTTCTGTTCCCTGCATTACTGCGTGCCTGTATTGTGTTCCTGTGTTTGACCCGGCTTCCTGACCTCGCTCCCATCTCCAGTCCTGACTCTGGCTTGTTTGACCCTGCTCAGTTACCTGTCTGATCATCTGTTGCCAAGACCCAGCCTGGACTCTGAGTACTCTCTGCCTGCCGTTTATGCTGTTTACCCTGATGTGAATGACATGGCTTGCCTGACTCCGCTGCTCTGCATACCTACACCTGCTGACCTGCATCTGCGGTCCCGCACACCTGCACCTGCTGACCTGCATCCTCTGCTCTGCATTCCTGCGCCTGCTGACCTGCATCCGCTGCTCTGCATACCTGCACCTGCTGACCTGCATCCGCTGCTCCCGGCTCCACCTGTTCTAGCTTTCGCTTGGCTTTACTACACCCAGCCAAGAGGACCAAGCAGGCACCCTTACCTCACCGCGCTCTTACCACCACTGTCCCTGCTCCAGTGGTCTCCGAGCCGGGGTTGTACGGGAGGTCTCCTTCTGCACGTCAGGCTCACACCGAAGGTACGTGACACTATCCCTCATATGGTATCCAAGTTATACCAACTACTGGGTTCAGCCACATCCAAGACTAAGCCTGTTTATATCAGGGAATGGGTAAGAGACCTGGGGGTTGAGTTTTCCCGGGTGCAGCTTGCTCACTTGTATCAGCTTACGCACTCTAGCTCTATTGAGTCTAGAACTCAAGAAACAAATTATAAGATCTTGACACACTGGTACAGGGTGCTGGCTGCTCTGTCACGGATTTACCTCTCCATATCTAACCCCTGCTGGACAGGCTGTGGCCAATGTGGTACAGTACATTACTACACCTGTGTTGGGAGTGCCGGGTGGTCAGACCCTTCTGGGAGGACATCAAAACACAGATAAAGGACATATTGGGCCTTGATATTCCCTTCTCTCCTTTGCACTTCCTCTTCCATGTTCCTCTAATACCAGTTAGCCAATATAAGAAAAGAACCTCCTGAATGCTGCTAAATGCCATCTCCCAGTCTACTGAAAGCGTACTCATGTTCCAAGCCAAGAGGAATGGATTTGGTGGGTGTAGGAGATTAGGGAAGCGGAAGAATGGGTGGCAACTTGCAAGGGTACAAGGGAACGTTTTAATAGCATCTGTGCTTCATAGCTGGAGCATACCTCTGATCCAGGCCATGTTTCATTCAGTCTGGATA
Organism: Rana muscosa; assembly: GCA_029206835.1. Taxonomy (NCBI): domain Eukaryota; kingdom Metazoa; phylum Chordata; class Amphibia; order Anura; family Ranidae; genus Rana; species Rana muscosa. Next base: position 444,568,248 of record CM055116.1, read on the forward strand.
GCGCACTACTAGAGCTTGCTGAGCCTTCCCTTGGAGGACGCCTTGGACAGCACAGCTCATCTACTTAGGTATTTTTTCTGGACTTGGAGGGACCACCATAATTTAAAAAAAAATTTTTTCCCTTTTGCTGCTGATCATCGGTGTGAGCGATCATCTCCACTTTTCTAGAGAGTGCGCAGGTACGTGCCTGGAGGAGAGGGCTCTTCCTCTTCTATTTCTTATCTCTCCTCCTTGTTTTCTTTCTTCTATCTTTTGATGTTGGTTTGTATGTTATGTTCCTGATACGTATATGATTATCCTAATCATGCTACCTGGCGGCACTTACCTAATGTGTTATCACAGGGTACACTTTCTTTAGTGGTTCACACCCCCTCTCCTTTCTATTTTGAAGACAGGGCTCATGAAGGTGCGGTGCCTTATTTCTGCCTGCCCCTGGGCTGGATTCTGGCCGGAGAGGGTCAGATGGAGGTTCTTTGTACCCCCCTTCTCTGCTGAGGGCATGCAGGACGGGGTTTCTGCTGGGCCTGGCAGCCTAGATTGGCTGATTAGTCCGCGTACCTGAACGCGCTTTATTTAGCTTAGGTAACTTTTATGGCAGTCATATGGTTTGTTCCCTTACGAGAAAGCTTTGTTTGGGATTGGACAGAGCAACGATGATGTCACTCCCTCCCATGTGCACGGGAGCCACCGTTCACGGCACAGGGCTCGGAAAGAATGGCACCCGTGGCCGTTCCTTCAGAGCGCATGCGCCAGTGATGTCACTGGCTGCTTGTAATGTAAATATCTCCTAAATGGTACACCTTATTTTAGGCTTACCTATAGGTAAATGTCAGCAGAGGAAGTTTACTTCCTCTTTAAGTTAATTATTTCATTCCGTCATATTCATTTCTGGTCAATTTGTATTTTTGGAAATTATTTAGAAAGATTGGCTATATTCGTTTTAACGTGTTAATTAATTATTTCGGGAGATTACTTATGCACTCTGAGTCATCCATTCCCTGCTAGTCCAACCCACAAAGAGAAATGGAATGAGCTGATTGGATGATATTGACTGGAGTCGCATGCATCCAAAAGTACGAATGAAACAAAATACATTTTGGATTCAATAGTTATGTTATGATTCGGAGATTCTGATTGATCCACCTCCATTCAACCCAAACACAAAAAGTGGGAATCATCATCTTATTTCACTTTTATACCTCACTGTATTATTGCAATATGTTTCCATTTGATATGTAGTGCATGTTTTATAATAATGAAAAATGTTAATGCAAAATTAAAACAAAATCAAAATCAATTTGAGTTATTTGTTATGTTGTTACTTTATTTTGGGTGCTTCAAACATTAATAAAAGGCACAAACTATTGCATCATGTCATCCTAATTAAACAAATTAATACAAATGAATTTGTTGTATCGTTATAATTTATTTCAGATTCATTGAAATTCATTACTATTGTGATTCATAGATTCATATATATCCGAATCCCCCATTAACAAAAATTTTGTCTGAATTTAGATTCATAACAAAACGAATCGTAGATGTCTAATGGCTGGCGTTGTAGCTGATCACATGTGTAGCATTATAGCATCAAATGTGTAGTATTTAGCATATATATATATATATATATATATATATATATATATAGCATCAATGTGTAGCATCAAACAGAGGCCAAGATGGCAGCTTATTTGGCTGCAAAGGATAGGAAGGTTTAGTTTGACTTTAAAGTCGAATTCAATCATCAATGTAATATTGATGATTGAACCAAAGGTAGTTGTGAGTTGTGGCAAATGTAAGCAAGTTCATGATAACAATCCTTTTTAATTTGTGGTCTATCCAATTCCTTGGACAAGTAATACTTAACTGATGGATAAAAAGGATACTACAATCAGCGTGGCTCAGCCTAATAGTATCACTCTGCGCTAAGGATAACCACTCTAATCATCAAGGAAAACAGTATATAAAACAATAAGAATCAGGTTAGCAGCTGCTTAAAATTTAAATACATAAAATCATAGGACAGTAAAATTCAAACTTTCTAAATAAAAGTCCACAATAAAACTGTAGCAGCGCAACGAACAAATATTCATTTGGGCGTCTTCTATATATTAGTTCATATATGGGTGATGTGGATAATGAACGGGTTGTGGTTGGTTGTGATTGGTGATTTGTGATTGGCCGGTAGTGACGTCTGCGCTTCAGAAGCCTGCAACCCGGAGACGCTGGAGGAAACTCCATTGAGCGATCATCAGGGGCAAGTGCTTTGAGCATTTATGCTCTAAATTTTGCCTGTTTTAAATTATTTTTTGGTACGCATTCTGTATAAAGGGGGATACTGTGTTTTTTTTTTCAATAAATACTTTCCATAAACGGTACTACCCTATGAGATCTATTTTGTTTTCTCACATGACAACTGATACCTATACAAGCTGAAACTCACAGTGGAAAAGGCAGAGAAATGCTGGAGGTGGATGGTATATGAATGCTCAATTTTAAACTACATCTGGTGAGTGCATCCCCAAAAGGGGAATTTATCCCCACGCGGTGACAAAGCATTTGGTGGAAGGAGCACTAAGAGTCTAGTGACCAATCACAACCAACCACAATCCGTTCATTATCCACATCACCCATATATGAACTAATATATAGAAGACGCCCAAATGAATATTTGTTCGTAGCGCTTCTACAGTTTTATTGTGGACTTTTATTTAGAAAGTTTGAATTTTACTGTCCTATGATTTTAAGTAATACTTAACCGCTTCAGATTCCAAACTATGGGTAAAGTGACGCAACATCAGCCGTCGCCAGCAAACCTTCACCATCCCATACTGTGCTATTCAAGAGTTTTATAGGGTTCTTCATGTCTTTTATGTATGAGGGCATTTTTTACTATTGGCTGTAAGTAGAAGTAAATGTATTTGTCAATCCTGGCTGTAATGGAGTCGATCCCACTGATAATGGGATGCCCTGGTGGATGACTGATATCCTTATGTATCTTGGGTAAACAATACATAGCGGGAATACGGGGGGCAGTGGGTACTAAGAAAGCCCTTTCTTTTTTGTCCAAATTATTAGCCTTGAAGTCTTGATCTATAAGAGTAACAAGTTTCTTTTTGTATGTACAATATACCGTATATACTCGAGTATAAACCAAGATTTTCAGCCCTTTTTTTTGGGCTGAAAGTCCCCCCCCCTCGGCTTATACTCGAGTCAGTGTACCTTGGGCGTCCATTTTTTAAATTTCGCGGCTTCCTCCTGGTCCCGTGCGGTTCCATGATATGCGATTGACACTGTGTTTAGTGATCCGCCAATCACGGACCTTCTCCTCTTGTTCGAGGATGAAAGAACGTCTGTGATTGGCGGATCACTAAACACAGTGTCTGCTGGGAAAGTCCGAGGATGAGAAGATGGCTGTGATAGGCGGAACACTGAACACAGTGTCAATAGCCTATCACGGAACCGCACGAGACCAGGAGGAAGCCGCGAATTTTAAAAAATGGACGCCCGCAGTGCGATGGACATGGGAGGTGATCCTTAGAAGCCTGATCTTCGCTGTAGCAAGCAGAAGGTGAGTGTGGAGGGTAATGAGGTAATGGGCACAGTGAGGTAATGGGCACAGTGAGGTAATGGGCACAGTGAGGTAATGGGCACAGTGAGGTAATAGGCACAGTGATGTAATGGGCACAGTGAAGCTGCAAATGGGCATTGTTGACCCTCTTTTCCGCTTACAGTAGCTGCTGCATTTTTACCCTAGGCTTATACTCGAGTCAATAAGTTTTCCCATTTTTTTGTGGTAAAATTAGGGCCTCGGCTTATACTCTTTTCCGCTTACAGTAGCTGCTGCATTTTTACCCTAGGCTTATACTCGAGTCAATAAGTTTTCCCAGTTTTTTGTGGTAAAATTAGGGCCTCGGCTTATACTCGGGTCGGCTTATACTTGAGTATATACGGGTATGTAGGATTGCTTTTCAGCAATTGGTAAGCATCCTGGTCACCCAGAGTTCTGGACATTTCTTGTAATCACACTTGTCTAGAATGACAAGGCCGCCCCCTTTGTCTGCTGGAAGATAACAAGGTCTTTTCTCTCATATAATTTCTTTAAGCCTAGATAGAACAATGGATTGGGGGGAGGGTTTATCGTTAGTTTTTCCAAGGTCCTTTAGAACTAAATCTCTAAAGACATTAATCGATGGAGATAATGTTCCAGGAGGATTAAATACAGAAGCATTTGAAAGACCTGAATGTCTCGTATGTCCTATGTCTACAGCCGTTTTCACTGAGATGGGATTGGACAGGATGTATCTTTGTATGTTGATTTTATGGATATATTTATGAATGTCAATGAATGTATTGAAACCTATTTATCTGTTTAGGTGGAACAAATTTCAGACCCTTACCTAGTACAAGAGTTTCCTCCTGTGTAAGGATAGTTTTGCTGAGGTTGAAAATGGCAGTCCCTTTTACATCCTTCTCCATTTGCCTTCATACTCGCCTCCACCCTCTAGGCCATCTCTTTGTTCGGGGCCCATTTCCCCCCCCCTGAAATCCTTGGGAAAACCCCACCCATTCTGTGTGGGACGATCTTGGTCATAATTGTAAGGGGGTTCGATGTAAGTGTCTCTGTCTTGTGTAGGGATATGATGAATGTCCTGGATCGTCATCTCTTAAAGGGGAGTATCTATTATGAGTCGACACATGTCTACCCCTTGGTGGTTCATATGATGCTCTGTAATTAGGACTAGGTTGTCTACCATATGGAGATGGGGGAGGTGGGGGACGTGACCCCTAGACCACCACTAGGGATGAGATTCGAGTTCGAGTCGAACATGAGTTGAACTCGAACATCGGCCGTTCGATCGTTCGATTAAGATCGAACATTATGGGCCGTTCGCGCCAAATTCGAGCTGCGCGTCACGGCCCATAATGCACTGCGTCATCGCAGTGCATTGCTGGCTGATGATTGGTCAAGCATGCACTATGACCCGCATGCTTTGGCCAATCATTACGCCGTTAGCACAGAGAGCCATAATTGGGCAAAGGCAGGGTGCCTTTGGCCAATCATGGCTCAGGGGATTAAGTACACACCCCACACTATTTAATCCAGCCTGCACGTCAGCCTTCTGTAGTGTGTTGCGGAGTTGAGAGAGAGAGAAAGTGAGTGTCATTTAAATTAATTTAGATAGATTGAGCAGGCAGGCGATTCAGTTAGCTAGATTGAGCAGGCAGTTGATTCAGTTAGCTCCAGTATATTTAGTATATATATGCATTCCAAGTTTTGTGTATATATATATATATATATATATATATATATATATATATTTTTTTTTTTTCTGTATACAGTTTAGCTAGATCTCACTGCAGAGCGTTCCTGGTGTACTGTTCCTAATATACTACAGGCATGCAGTTGATTCATTTAGCTGCAGTATATTCAGTACTATGACCTGTGCACAGTGTGCAGCTAGATCTCACTACAGACCATTCCTGTTGTTCTCTTCCTAATATACTACAGGTAGGCAGTTGATTCAGTTAGCTGCAGTATATTCAGTACTGTATCCTGTGCACAGTGTGCAGATAGATCTCACTGCCGACTGTTCTTGTTGTTCTCTTTCTAATATACTACAGGCAGGCAGTTGATTCAGTTAGCTGCAGTATATTCAGTACTGTATTCTGTGCACAGTGTGCAGCTAGATCTCACTGCAGACCATTCCTGTTGTTCTCTTCCTAATATACTACAGGCAGTCAGTTGATTCAGTTAGCTGCAGTATATTCAGTACTGTATCCTGTGCACAGTGTGCAGCTAGATCTCACTGCAGACCATTCCTGTTGTTCTCTTCCTAATATACTACAGGCAGGCAGTTGATTCAGTTAACTGCAGTATATTCAGTACTGTAGCCTGTGCACAGTGTGCAGCTAGATCTCACTGCAGACCATTCCTGTTGTTCTCTTCCTAATATACCACAGGCAGGCAGTTGATTCAGTTAGCTGCAGTATATTCAGTACTGTATCCTGTGCACAGTGTGCAGCTAGATCTCACTGCAGACCATTCCTGTTGTTCTCTTCCTAATATACTACAGGCAGGCAGTTGATTCAGTTAGCTGCAGTATATTCAGTATATATATACATCCCAGCTTTGTGCAGCTACATCTCACTGCAGGCCATTCCTGGTGTGCCTATTCAAATCAATTACAAATACATCAAATACAGTATGTCTGGAAGGCCAACAAGGAGAGGCAGACACTCACAGGCCACTAAAAGAGGGCAAGCAGGCTCTGTGTCTAGAGCCAACAGTGCTGGTCGTGGACACGGTGCATCCTCAGCACGTGGCCGTGGAGCACGCTTGTCCTTTTTTTCCGGCAGCTGGCCGTGTTGAGCCACAACATGCAGAAGAGTTGGTAGAGTGGATGACCAAGCCGTCCTCATCCTCTGTCACCCAGGCTCAGAGTACCTTGGCTGCCAATGCAGGGGCCAAAGTGGCCTATTCCATTGGCTCAAGGTCATCAGTTACTCCTTCCCTAGCCCCACCATCATGTACGGTGGAGTCCCCCGAACTGTTCGATCACAGTGTTTGGTACATGCTGCAGGAGTATGCGCAGCGTTTTGAAGGCTCTGATGATGATACCCAGCTTTTATGAAGGCAGTAACATGAGCCCAGAGATAGGGGGTGCCCAAGAAGGACAAGAAACTGGCAGTCATGTTCCCCCAGCTGCAGCATACTGCCAGGTTTGCTCCAGTGATGAGGAGGGAGGGGATGATGAGGTCACTGACTCTACGTGGGTGCCTGAGAGGAGGAGGAGGAGGCACATCTCCAACAAGCCAGGATGCCCTCCAGGGGCCAGCTTAAGGGCAGCCAACTGACTTCATCACACCGCAGAGCTGCGCATAAGCAGGGCGCTGCTGACTCTGCGTGTTTAAAGTTCTTTGGTGTGGGCTTTTTTTGACACGTGTGCAGCAGATCGCACCGTTGCTGTTTGCAACATACTGTATGTCTGAAGCGTATCTAGCGTGGCCAAAACAGCAGCCGCTTGGGCACCACATGCTTGACCAGACATATGTCGACCTGCCATGCAGTCCGTTGGAAAGTGTACATAAAAGACCCACACCAAAGAACTAGGCGGATCTCTCCTTGCTCCTCATCAGCTGGGATCTCCAACCCCACTATACCTTCAGTCCTCTCAGAAACCTGCACTGAGAGGAAAGGTGTAGAATTAGGTGTGCCACTGCCAAGTACTTGCGGGCAATCTGCTATCGCTACACCAACGTCCAATTGTAGCAGGCAAATTTCCCTACCCCAGTTGCTAAACCGGTGAAAGAAATTCTCTCCCAGCCATCCACATGCCCAGCGGTTGAATGCTAGCTTGGCTAAATTGCTAGCACTCCAACTGCTGCCTTTCCAGCTGGTAGACTCTGCCCCCTTTCGTGAATTTGTGGAATGTGCGGTACCTCAGTGGCAGGTTCCCAAACGCCACTTTTTTTCACGGAAGGCGATTCCGGCTCTCTACCGGCATGTGGAAGGCAATGTCTTGGCCTCGCTGGACGGAGGTGGCTGCAGATCATGTCGTCCTTAGTGACCCAGAGGACTCCAGACCGAATGCCACAGCAAACCTATGCTGCATGGCCTCCCTGATCCTGCAAAGCCTGCGAAAGGACCCTCAGATTCATGTGATCAAGGAGAAGGATCATTACTGGCTGGCAACCTTTCTTGATCCACGTTACAAGGGTAAGATTGCGGAACTTATCCAGCCGTCGCAGAGGGAGCAGAGGATGAAACATCTTCAGGAGGCCTTGCAGAAAGGTTTGTGCAACGCGTTTCCAGAGCCTGGGAGGTTACAATTTCCTATTCCTGGACAACGTGTTGCTGAGGCTTCGGTCAGTCACAGAAGGAGTGGTGGAGAAGGTGGCCATCTGACCGATACGTTCAGACAATTTTTTAGTCTGCAGCCCCAAGGTCTGATCGGTTCCAGCAACCATCGCCAGCGTCTGATTTACATGGTGCAGGAATACCTAGGGGCAAGATCAGACTTGGACACCTTTCCAACCAAAAAAACACTGGGTTACTGGGTCTTGAGGATGGATCACTGGCCAGAGCTTGCACAATATGCAATTGAGCTACTGGCCTGTCCTGCATCCAGCGTTCTTTTGGAACGCACATTCAGTGCTGCTGGTGGCTTTGTAACCGATCACAGAGTACGCCTGTCCACCGACTCGGTTGATCATCTCACCTTCATAAAAATCTGTGAGGGGTTGAAATGTTGTGGCACCAGCACCAGTGCCTAAAGCCCAATTTTCTGCCCCTGTTTAACAGGGGCATGTATTATTTAAATTTTTGCTGTAATATTTTGCAGCAGGGCTTGTTCCTGCACTCAACTAGAGTATCTGTGAGGGTTTGCAGTGTTGTGGCACCAGCACCAGTGCCTAAGGCCCAATTTTTCTGCCCCTGTTTAACAGGGGCGTGTAATTACAATTTTTGATCTAATATTTCACAGCAGGGCCCTTTTCTGCGCCCACCAAGAGTAACTGTGAGGGCTTACAGTGTTGTGGCACCACCACCACCACCAAAGGCCCATTTTTTCTGCCCCTGTTCAAAAGGGGCTGTAATTACAATTCTTGATATAATATTTCACAGCAGGGGCCGTTTCAGCACCCACCAAGAGTAACTGTGAGGACTTACAGTGTTGTGGCACCAGCACCACCACCACCACCAAAGGCCCAATTTTTCTGCCACTGTTCAACAGGGGCATGTAATTACAATTTTTGATATAATAGTTCACAGAAGGGCCTGTTGCAGTGCCCACCAAGAGTAACTGTGAGGGCTTACAGTGTTCTGGTACCACCAACACCTACCAATTTTAAGCAGAGTATATAGGCCAGGCCGTATAGTATATAAAGGCGGTCCCCTACTTTCAAACATCCGACTTACAAACGACTCCTACTTACAAACGGAGGGAGACAACAGGAAGTGAGAAGGGAAATTCTCTCCTGTAAGAGTTAATATTGGAAAAAGATGTCTCCACTGATGCTCTATCACCAATCCTTGTTTCCCTAATAACCCCAAATCTTAATTTTTTTTATTTTTTGCTGGAGCTACACTTAAATAATGTACCTGTTCCAAATGACAAACAGATTCAACTTAAGAACAAACCTACAGTCCCTGCCTTTCTTGGGACCGCCTGTATACTGCTGTTAAGAGTATATAGGGCCTGGGGGCCCCCATGCATTTTCTTTTTTTAATTTGGGTGCAGGGTTACCCTTAATATCCATATAAGACCCAAAGGGCCTGGTAATGGGCTGGGGGGGAGGGGGCCTGGTAATGGGCTGGGGGGGAGGGGGGGTGCCCATGCCGTTTTTCTCAATGATTTTCATCCATATTGCCGGGACCTGACATTACATTAAAGCCGCAAGCAGTTTTAAATGACTTTTATTCCTTTAGAAATGTATTTTTTTGCAGGGACTGTTCTAAATACGTGAAACACGCGCCACTTTACAGGCATACTATAGACACCCCCCAGGTACGATATTTAAAGGAATATTTCACATTTATTTTTTCACTTTATGCATCATTAATCACTTCCTTACCGGGCCATAGTAATATGACGACGGCAGGAACCTTCTCTCCCTCCGGGTGGACATCATATGATGTCCTTGCTTCCCAGGCCCTCTAGGGCGTGCGCCCGCCGCATCGCTCGGGACCCAGTGCGTGTGCCCGGCGGCTTCAATGTCCGCTGGGCACCCGCGATTGCACACGATCACAGCAGGACCGTGGATCTGTGTGTGTTAACACACAGATCCATGTCCTGTCAGAGGGGAGGAGACCGATGTGTGTTCCCAGTACAGAGGAACACAGATCGATCTCCTCCCCTTATGAGTCCCCTCCCCCTACAATTAGAATCACTCACTAGGGAACATATTAACCCCTTGATCGCCCCCTAGTGTTAACCCCTTCCCTGCCAGTCACATTTACACAGTAATCAGTGCAGTTTTATAGCACTAATTGCTGTATAAATGTGAATGGTCTCAAAAACATGTGAAAAGTGTCCGATATGTCCGCTGCAATGTCACGGTCACAATAAAAATCGCAGATCGCCGCCATTACTAGTAAAAAAATAAAAAAAACAAAAATGCCATAAATCTATCCCCTATTTTGTAGACGCTATAACTTTTGCGCAAGCCAATCAATATAAACCGCAAAGGTGATAAAATACCACCAAACAAAAGCTCTATTTGTGGGAAAAAAACCCATAAAGATTTCATTTGGGTATAGTGTTGCATGACCGCGCAATTGTCATTCAAAGTGCGACAGCGCTGAAAACTAAAAATTGGTCTGGGCAGGAAGGGGGTGAAAATGCCCTGTATTGAAGTGGTTCAAATCACTGCTCCCGAAAAAACTTCAGTTTTTAAAACTTTTTTTTGCATTGATACATGTCCCCTGGGGTAGGACCCGGGTCCCCAAACCATTTTTAGGACAATAACTTGCAAATTAGCCTTTAAAATTTGCACTTTTGATTTCTCACGTTCGAGTCCCATAGACTTTAAGGTGTTCGAAAGTTTGCGCCAACTTTCGGTCCGTTCGCATTTTCTGAATGCGAACCGAACCGGGGGGTGTTCGGCTCATCCCTAACCACCACCCCTCCCTCCGTGGTTCCTCCCTGTTCCTTTACTGGGGTACGTGGAGTGACCCCTATTATATGAGTTGGTATGACCCCTGTAAGGTTGACCGACATTAGTAATATTTTGGTGTCTGGTGGTTACGTACCCTCGAGTCATAACCATAGGGCCTAGTTTGAGGATACCTAGGTGTTCTATGGCTATTGCGCCTAGGTGGTTAGTGGGATGGGTGTACCTCATAGGTTGTGCCATTTTCCTGGTTGGCCAACCCTTGATTTTGACTTTCCATAGCTGAATGTTCCTTTTTTTGCCATTTAAAAACGACACCCGATTGATAATCTCCCACATCGCGAATATACTTACTTTTATTTTTTGTTCACGTTCCTCATTCTCAAATGTGTTGCGTAATTGGAAGAAAGAGAGGTGTGTCTTGCATCATCTCTAAATGGCACAACTTTCTCTTTAATTTCCTTTATCTAGTGAAATGAGTTTGACCTTCTTTCTATCCATTCAATATTTCAGGAATTTGAGTCCGAGAAACAACCCCTCCAGCTGGGAGTCAACAGTTTCCGTTGTAGTAAAGACTTCCTTTGTATTTAAATTACAAGAGGCTCTATATTCAAAAACATCCATATTTAAATTAGTGCCTCAGCAGACAAGCAAAAAGGGTAAATGAATAATAAAATACAGTGAGTGATCACAAAATCTCTGCTGCAATAATGCTGTCCATAAAAGATGCAATGTAAATAAAGAAAAATTATTGCGCAGGTAGAAAACAAGCAAAATAAATTAACCAAAATATGTGAAAGCTGCTGGCAACACCACAACAGAACAATTTGTGTTAAACCATATATACAACATAAATTTCCAGGCTAAATAATCAAGAAGTGAAACAAGTATAAAATCAATATGCAAACAGTTCATGTGTAGAGATGGCCTTGCGGTTCGCCCGCGGTCAGTTCGCGGCGAATTTTGCGCATTGGCGGTTCGCGAAACCGGCGGACATATGGCGCTATTCGCGGCCGGTTCGCTGCCGCCATATTCTTTTACATTGTGGAACTTTGACCTATGACACATCCATCATGTGGTACAGGAAAGCCAATTGAGACATTTCAGCAGATGGACATACCCCCTACCTTATAAATAGACCTGATCTGGCTGCCATTTTACATTCTGTTATTTGTCAGCGTAGGGACAGGTTGCTGTGTGGAGCAGGGACAGACTGTAATCCTAGCTATTAGGTCCACAAAAGTCCTTTTAAGGACTGGTATAGGTGTACAATTGTTTCGTGTGCAGTATATAGGGGTGTAATACACTTTTAGTTCATTTCAATTGTGCAGCATTGGGACTGCAGTACTGAGCGGTTCTGCAGCTGTCTTTAGTCAGTGTAGGAAGGTTGCTGTGTGTGTACTAGCAGGGACAGACTCTACTAAAACAAAAGTCCTTCTAAGGACTGGTATAGGTGTACAGTCCACAAAAGTCCTTTTACGGACTGGTATAGGTGTACTATTTTGTGTGCAGTAAATAGGGGTGTACTACACGCATAAAATACTCTAGGAAGAATAGTATAGTGCGGTTCTGCAGCTGTCTTTAGTCAGTGTAGGAAGGTTGCTGTGTGTGTACTAGCAGGGACAGACTCTACTAAAACAAAAGTCCTTCTAAGGACTGGTATAGGTGTACTATTTTGTGTGCAATAAATAGGGGTGTACTACACGCATAAAATACTCTAGGAAGAATAGTATAGTGCATTTCTACTGTGCAGCTTCTGAGCGGTTCTGCAGCTCTTTTCTCAGTTTAGGTAGAAGTTGCCGCTGTGTGTCGCAGGTACAGACCAGCGACTAAAATCGCTAAACAATAAAGCTCCACAAAAGTTAATTTTAAGGACTAGTACAGGTGTACTATTTGGTGTGCAGTATATAGGGGTCTAATACACGCATAAAAAACTTTCAAACATACTATATAATATATACTATATACTATACTATATAATATATAGTGCATTTCAACTGTGCAGCATTTCTACTGTGCAGCTTCTGAGCGGTTCTGCTGAAGCTCTTTTCTCGATTTAGGTAGAAGTTGCCGCTGTGTGTCGCAGGCACAGACTAGCGACTAAAATCGCTAACCAATAAAGCTCCTCAAAAGTTATTTTAAAGACTGGTATAGGTGTACTATTTTGTGTGCAGTAAATAGGGGTGTACTACACGCATAAAATATTTTCACATATAGGAAGAATAGTACAGTGCCTTTCTACTGTGCAGCATTGTGACTGCTGAGAGGTTCTGCAGCGATACTACAAAGAGTGACAAACGCAATTAGAAAAAAGTATTATAACTGCTGTGATAGACCAGTGGCCCCCGAAAACGACAGTTTGAAGCGGGGTGTTATATACCTTCTTCCACATATATTGCCCTTCTCTACAGCCTTTTGTCACAGGGTCATTTAAAAAGATGACAGGCAGAGGAAGAGGCAGGCCCTTCCGCAGGGGTGGTAGGGGTAGGGCAGGAGCACCAGACAGGAGCCAAAGTGGGAAGTTGCAGAAGGTGCGTTCGATTACTTCAAAGGACGCACCAGACTTGGTTGAGTGGCTCACTCAGCCTTATGCGGCGTACACACGATCGTTTTTCATGCCATTGTTTTAACCGACATTTTTCTCGTCGTTTTTTTTTCATGTTTCCTCTCAAGCCTGTCTTGCATCCACACGATCATTAAAAAAAACACTCGAGCAAAGCGCAGTGACGTACAACACGTACGACGGCACTATAAAGGGGAAGTTCCATTCGAATGGCACCACCCTTCATGTTAGTAAACTTTGTTGAGCGGCGATTCGCGCTTTTCAGCCTCGTGCTTTTCAGTCCGTTACAGCGTGACGAATGTGCTATCTCCATTACGAACGCTAGTGTAGTGTTACCCTCAACTAAGAGGGCCGCAGATTTGGTCTGGGCCCTGAGTACAGCTCCGCCAACCCCCGGCAATCTACTCGACCCTTTCTGGCACAGTTAGTTTAGGGGTATACACATTTAATACTTATACTTTATGAGAGACTCAGACACGGAGTAGTTATAAAGGAATAACAGATTTTACTTTCAGCTATGCAAAGGGAATGAACAGTGATAACAACTTGACCATTAGAATATTCACAGAGCCCTGCAATATTACAATATCAGTCACACTACACCATGGAGAAGGGGGGGGGTGGATAAGGAGACGCCACGTGGGGCGACTGTTAACTAGACGCCCTGTGGCGCAATAACTAAACTAGGTCCCTAATGAATCAGGCCTGATTCCTACTCTAGAACTCAGTCCTGTATGAATGATGGATTCTTCACCGGCATCTGTAGAGGTGGTGCACTTAAGAATAAACAACAAATTGTAATCCAGGAAAAGGGAAAGTTGATAACTGACAACACTTCACTGGAGATCCTCTGGATCAGTCCTGCTGTGGATCTCCAGTGAGAGTCTTTAACATGAGGTAGTAGGCCTCGGCAGTTTATAGGCACAGTACTAGCAAACAGGTTAGGGAATGAGCTTACGCTCGCTCACCCGCCGGACACGATCTCCGTCCGGGACTTCCACCGGCTGTGACTTCACTCGCCCACAGCGGTTGCTGCGATCGGGTCCCTGATCCAATCTAGGCTGTAAGTAGAGATGTCGGATGCCACCCAGGCTCGCAGTGGGGTGGAAGTCTCTTTGGTCGGCTGCGGAAGGCCCCAGGCTTCAGGCCTTACCCAGCACAGGTCCGCACAGGTGTATCAGTCTCTGCCGTCCCGTGTCCAAAGAGGCCGAGCCAGGCCTCGCCCCTTCCTTATATATCCCCACCCATGAGTCTCTGGGGCAGAAGCAAAACATCCTGGGAACCAGTGGGGTTCTGGGAACAGTAGTTCGAGAGCATTTAAAGGAACCCCGCTACACACTCCCCCCACTTAAACTCTTTTTTTCCCCAAAGATAAACTTCAACAAATACTGTTTACCATTTTGGACAGTGTCGAGTATGATGTTGGCATAGGGAATTCCCACAAAAACTCTGGGATGGAACTCTCTTGCCCACAGGTCACACTATCATGAGTGGCCTGCCTAACTGTGCCAGAGAGTGAGCTGGGGTTGCCCTCCACCAAATGGACAGTGGAGGGATCAGGTTGCTCAACACTTCTCCTTGCCGTTACAACAGAGTCCTCTGAGCTCGTCCCCATTTGGGCGTAAGTTAGTTTCTTGGGAGGCCTGATGACTCTGCGAGCCCTCTGCTCTCTTGGTGCTTCTGACTCTGGCACCACAGGCTCTTCTTCAGGAGTAAGTTCAGGTAACATTGCTGGTTCTGGAACCTCTGATTCAGAAGTCGACTGACGTATGGAATCTCTAGGGTCCTCCTCTGCGCAAGTGTCAGGAACATCTTCTCAGTAATCAGCTGAGGGACTGAAGGGTATGAATTCAGTAGCCTCCGGATTCAGCGTTGCATCTGGGGTATCCCCTCCATTTGGGAGATCTATGGCGGACGTTCCCAGAGTCGAGGGAGGCCACAGCCAGTCCAGTTCTCCACCTTCATCTGTACTCAATTGAGAGGCCTCCCCATCTTCAGCTCGAGAGGTCTGGGACTGAGTGCTCGGCCTAGGAGTATCCAGGATAGAGGCCGGTTCAGGGGAGTCTGTCACGGGAGGTATTCTGACTGCCTCAGCAAGTGGGAGCAGGTGGTTTCGATGCCACGTCTTCAGTGGACCCACCTTTCCTTCTGGCTTTAGTTTGTAGACAGGCAAACCGGGCAACTTCCTACAGACGACATAGGGTTCAGATCTCCATCTGTCGGCAAGCTTGTGTTTTCCAGGGACCCCCAGATTGCGTAGCAGTACTCGGTCCCCGGGCTGCAGATCTTGCACTCGAACCTTCAGATCGAAATTTCTCTTGTTGCGGGCTCCCCTTTGATCCGAAGCCGCCTGGGCTTGTTCATAGGCCACCTGCAAGCTACGTCTAAGTCTGTCCACGTATCCCTTGTGGGATGTAGCTGAGGTATTGTCTAAAGAAGTGCCAAAGGCCAGGTCCACGGGTAGCCTTGCTTCTCTCCCAAACATAAGTCGATAAGGGGAGTAGCCAGTGGCATCACTTGTGGTACAGTTATAGGCATGTACTAGGGCTGATATGTGTTGACTCCAGTGTTGCTTCTTCTCTGTTTCTAAGGTTCCCAACATGTTGAGCAGGGTCAGGTTAAATCTCTCCGGCTGAGCATCTCCTTGTGAGTGGTAAGGCGTGGTTCTGGTCTTCTTTATTCCCAATGAATCCAAAAGTCTTCGGATCAACCGACTCTCAAAGTCCCTTCCTTGATCTGAGTGGAGTCTCTGTGGTAGTCCGTAATGGACAAAATACTTCTCCATAAGTATCTTGGCCACGGTGGATGCCTTCTGGTCTTTGGTTGGGAAAGCTTGAGCATAGCGGGTGAAATGGTCGGTTATTACCAGAACATTCCCCAATCCACTCAGGTCGGGTTCGAGGCAGAGAAAGTCAATGCATACCAGATCCATTGGGCCTTCACTCTGTAAGTGGCCCATTGGGGCAGCTTCATGGGGTAGGGTTTTTCTCTGAATGCATCGTGCACAGGAATGGCAATACTCCTCTACTTCTGCCCTCATGCAGGGCCAATAGAACCGATTTCTGACAAGCTGGAAGGTCCTTTCTGCCCCTAGGTGACCATGATGGTCATGCAGGGCAATTAGTACAGTCTCTCGGTGCTTCTCTGGAAGGAATAACTGCCACTTATCTTCTGAGTCATCAGAGGGGCCCCTTCGGTAGACCACTCCCTGATGCACCTGCAGCCTGTCCAATTCCTTCCTCAACAGGCGAGCCTCCTTTGAGGGGTGATGTAGGAGTTTGTTGGGATCCTGATTCTCCAGGGCTTCGAGGACCAATCTCCCCATGGGGTCTTCCAATTGGTCACACCTCAACTCCTTCTTGGACAGTCTCGGTAGGTTGTCTTCCTCCAGTTGAGTTACTCCACAATAGTGTTTGGGGACTCCTACCATGGTAACCCCTATTTCTTCTGCTCTGGAGCCTCCTTTGGCTTGGAATTCAGCCCCTTGACAAAGGGCCTGCACCCCGTCCGGTGCCACTTGGGTCCAATCTTCCCAGTCATTTGTCGTGGCATGAGACCTCTGGGACAGGGCATCTGCATCCCTATTTCCAGCTCCTGGTCTGTACTTCAGACTGAAGTTGAATCCAGACAATGCGGCCAACCACCTGTGTCCGGTGGCATCTAGTTTTGCGGTGGTGAAGAGGTAGGTCAGGGGGTTGTTATCTGTCTTCACAGTAAACTCTGCCCCATACAGGTAGTCTTTTAGCTTGTCTACTACCGCCCATTTGAGGGCCAGGAATTTCAGCTTATGAGTGGGGTAATTCTTTTCTGAGGGGGTCAGGCTCCTGCTCACATAGGCCACTGGTCGCAGTTGTCCTTCATGTTCTGGGTAGAGCACACCGCCTAGACCCTCATGGCTGGCATCCACATGTAATTCATAAGGTCTGGTAGGTTCGGCGTAGGCCAGGACTGGGGCAGTGGTTAAGCTCCTCTTCAGGGCCTGGAAGGCCTCTTCACACCTTGGGTTCCACTGATCTTGAACTGACTCACCAGGCCTCCTGGCCCCTGAGTCATCCTCTTCCCCTTCTGCCTTTAGCAATTCATTCAACGGGCGGGCAATCCGAGCAAACCCCTCCACAAACCTCCTATAATAGGAGCAGAACCCCAGGAAGGATCTGAGCTCTGTTACTGTGGTGGGTCGTGGCCAGGAGGTGACTGCTTCCAACTTCTCAGGATCTGTGGCCACCCCTTCTTCAGACACTATGTGCCCCAGATAGAACCGACACTTCTCGGGGGAAAGCTTAAGTCCCTCTTCGCTGAGTCTTCTCAATACTTTCTCCAGCCTGGCTTCATGTTCTTCCAAGGTTCTCCCGAAGACAATGACATCGTCCAAGTACACAAGGACTTCTATAAGATTCATGTCTCCAACAGTCTTCTCCATAAGGCGTTGAAAGGTAGCAGGAGCTCCAGACAGACCCTGAGGCATCCTATTGAATTCGAAGAATCCCACCGGGGTTATGAAGGCTGTCTTCTCCCTGTCTTCTGGGTGCATAGGGATTTGATAGTACCCACTCTTGAGGTCCATCACACTGAACCATTTAGCTCCAGACAAACTTTGTAAGGCATCTTCTATCCTTGGCGTGTTGTATTGGTCAGGGATGGTTCTCCTGTTGAGAGTCCTGAAATCGATACAAAGCCTCAACGATCCATTCTTCTTTCTGACCACCACGATTGGGGAGGCATAGGGGCTTCTAGACTCCCGGATCACACCAGTCTTCTTTAGTTCTACAAGTTGTTCCCTCAGATCCTCCAGATCTGCCAGGGGGACCCGCCTGACCCTCTCTCGGAAGGGCTTATCTTCTTCGAGGCGGATCCGATGGGTGGCACTTCTTGCACACCCCACATCGAATTTATCTTCGGAAAAGATCTTCTCCCATCTGGTCAGCTGGGCCTTGGCTCTTTCTTTCCAAGCCCTGGGTAGGTTCGGGTTTTCCACGGACAGCTTCTCCCAAACATCTCCTCCGTCACTCGTCCCCTTGACTTCGGACCAAGTGACCGGGGCAGCAGGGCTCACCTGGCCCAGCAACACTCTGGCAGGAATCTCCATGGGCCCTCCCGTAGTGTTCCTAACACTCACCGGAACTCTGCCACGGGCCTTCTTCAGGGCCTTGAACGGAATCACTTCTGGTATCACTTCCAGGCCTGAGGACTCTTCCCTTGGGTCGGATTCCAGCATGACAAAGGGGCCAGGTTGTTCCCACGTAAGCTTCACAGTGGCCCTAAGACAGGTTACTTCTCCGGGCTGTAGCACTACTCCTTCTCTGCCAAGTCTCCACACCTTCCCTGTCCCCTCTCCCGGGGTCTTCTGCTCTAAGACCAGTCATTGGTAGGCCGTCTTTAGCATGGGATGGATTTTGGTGGCTGAATGGTTTCTCTCTTTCACTAGAGGGGTCAGGAGTCTCCTGACTAGATCCGTGTTTGTCCCAATGATCAGGGAAATCTTGATGGCTCCAGGCGGCCGAGGACACACAACTGCCAGGGTGTCAAACACTTCAGCCTTCCCAGCCACGGATGGGTCGAAAGTCATCTTTATGGGCAGGTACCCATCGTAAGGGAAACTCTGGGTTCCAAGTCCCCATATCTCCAGCTCTTCTATCTTCTGGATAGGCAGATGACTCAAGTGCCTATCATAGAAGTCCCGGTATAGTAAAGTCACCTGTGCTCCGGTGTCCAGAAGAGCTTTAGTATAGACTCCTTCCACTTGAATGGGCACAGTAGGAGACGGACCCACCAGTTCCTCTGGGTATGGCCGGACTGGGGTCACCTTCTTCTTTGGGCTTTTCCTTGCCCTGCTCCTTTTGGACTTTAATTTTTCCTGAGCCTGGCATGCATTGACCTTCTCCCTCTCAATGGGGGCACAAACCCGCTGAGGGATGTTATTGTTCCTCTTAGGTGGATGTTCCTTCTTCAGGGTGCTGTATTTCCACTGAGGGGTCTTGCCCCCTCCCTCTGGGGTACATCTTGGTGGGGGGGTACTATACCTCCTCCTAGGAGTTTTGTCTCCTCCATTCTTGGCCTTTTTTTCCAGTTTGGAGCGCACTGAAGATGATGGGCACCCGGTTGACTCCTTCACCGGGGCCCTTTGGAGTTTCCCGCCGGCTTGCAATTATCTGTTCTCTTCTTCTTTGGGGTGGAGCATACGTTAGCAAAGTGGCCACTCCCTCCGCAGTTATAGCAAATCACCTCTTCTCGGTCCTGTAGGGAGGCCGGTGCTGAGGTGTTCGGAAACAACTCCTTTCTTGGGCTTGGTTTCTCTGGTCTTCTTTGATCTTTCTCCATCAAAGAGGTCAGCATCTCCAACACTTGGGCCATTTGCGATTTCAAAGTGTCAACCTCCGCATCTCTTTCCGGGCTCTTGACCGAATGGACCAACACTGGTACAGGTGTGACATTCGCCTTGGCCACCTGCTGATCTTCCTGCAGCGCCTCTTCGTCCCTAATAATTTTTATTAGATCAGAGTAGGTTAGTGACATTCCTCCTCCTGAGGTTTTCAGGTGCAGCCAGACCGGGTCTGAACGCCGCGCTCCCCTCATGATCTGCTTCATGCGTGCTTCATCTGAATCTTTGGGCAGCATTCCCTTCTTCAGTACAATCTAGCATAACTGCCTATTCAGCCTTCTAACATATTCTGACAGTTTCTCATTCGGCTGTTGGAGAGTGTGTTCAAATTGATAGATCATCTCTGACACCTTCTCCAGCTGACCAAACTCTTCCTGCAGCATGGCCAGGCAATCTTGAGCTGTACAGTTTTCATTTCCAAACCGGAAGCTCTTCACCGCTTCTGCGGCGGCACCTTTCAGACTTTCCAAGACTCGCTGTCTCTTCTGTGCCTCAGGCACCTCCCATGCCTCTACTGCCTGTAATGCCTGTTCCACCCAAGTGTCAAAATCTTCCTCCCCCGCAGGGATGGGAAGCTTCCCCGAGAATGCCTTTAGTCTCCGGTAGCTAGTCTCTACGTGCACCGTGCTTGCCTTCTGACAGTTTGTTAGTAGGTCCCCTAACGCCTTTATCAGTTCGGGTGATATGGCCGTGGCAGGTGCAGGCGTCACCGGAGGTGTCGCTCCATCTCTCCTCTCTGGTGAGGTATGGGCCGCAGTCCGCGGTGGTCCCGTTAGGGGTGGCTCCTTCTTAATAGCATGCGCCAGACTATAAGATCTGTTATCCGACGTCTGCGTATATTTGCGCTTGCAAACTTCTGGCTTCCCATCTGAATACTCCACTAGTGCATACTGGTGTGAGGTGTCTGGGTCTAACTTTGTTCCCATCACCCACGGTGTACAATCTGGGGTCACTGATTTCATTAATCCTTCCACCGTCTCGGTCGACCATTCCTGACCGGGCATGTTAATGACCACTGACTGGCTTGGATCTGTCTTAGCTACTCCACACCACGTTCTGATGTCTTTCGGGTCCATGCCGGTACCTCTTGGCGGGTTTTCTGCTCTATCAGGATCCCGGACGAGAACCCCCACGTGTAGCGTTACCCTCAACTAAGAGGGCCGCAGATTTGGTCTGGGCCCTGAGTACAGCTCCGCCAACCCCCGGCAATCTACTCGACCCTTTCTGGCACAGTTAGTTTAGGGGTATACACATTTAATACTTATACTTTATGAGAGACTCAGACACGGAGTAGTTATAAAGGAATAACAGATTTTACTTTCAGCTATGCAAAGGGAATGAACAGTGATAACAACTTGACCATTAGAATATTCACAGAGCCCTGCAATATTACAATATCAGTCACACTACACCATGGAGAAGGGGGGGGGTGGATAAGGAGACGCCACGTGGGGCGACTGTTAACTAGACGCCCTGTGGCGCAATAACTAAACTAGGTCCCTAATGAATCAGGCCTGATTCCTACTCTAGAACTCAGTCCTGTATGAATGATGGATTCTTCACCGGCATCTGTAGAGGTGGTGCACTTAAGAATAAACAACAAATTGTAATCCAGGAAAAGGGAAAGTTGATAACTGACAACACTTCACTGGAGATCCTCTGGATCAGTCCTGCTGTGGATCTCCAGTGAGAGTCTTTAACATGAGGTAGTAGGCCTCGGCAGTTTATAGGCACAGTACTAGCAAACAGGTTAGGGAATGAGCTTACGCTCGCTCACCCGCCGGACACGATCTCCGTCCGGGACTTCCACCGGCTGTGACTTCACTCGCCCACAGCGGTTGCTGCGATCGGGTCCCTGATCCAATCTAGGCTGTAAGTAGAGATGTCGGATGCCACCCAGGCTCGCAGTGGGGTGGAAGGCTCTTTGGTCGGCTGCGGAAGGCCCCAGGCTTCAGACCTTACCCAGCACAGGTCCGCACAGGTGTATCAGTCTCTGCCATCCCGTGTCCAAAGAGGCCGAGCCAGGCCTCGCCACTTCCTTATATATCCCCACCCATGAGTCTCTGGGGCAGAAGCAAAACATCCCGGGAACCAGTGGGGTTCTGGGAACAGTAGTTCGAGAGCATTTAAAGGAACCCCGCTACACTAGTTTTACCAGAACGAGCACTCCCGTCTCATACTTGATTCTGAGCATGCACGTTTTTTTTCCCCTCGTAAAAGCATACACACTATTGTTTTTCACGTCGTTAAAAAAAACGACATGAAAAACGACGTGAAAAAATAGAGCATGTTCGAAATTTTTAATGGCCGTTTTTCACGCCATTAAAAATGCTCTGGAGCATACACAAGATCGGTTTTAATGGCCATTTTAAAAAATTGCATTTTTAACGGCATGAAAAACGATCGTGTGTACGCCACATTACTCTTCTGCACCCTCCTCATCCTCTCTATCTGCACCCTCTTCACTCTCTGCTGTGTGCACCCCCAAAGACACTACCACCAACACCACCGCCACCATATACCCTCCG
Source organism: Rana muscosa (assembly GCA_029206835.1). Lineage (NCBI taxonomy): Eukaryota > Metazoa > Chordata > Amphibia > Anura > Ranidae > Rana > Rana muscosa. The sequence goes on from CM055116.1 coordinate 444,590,332, forward strand.
CTTGAGTCACAGGAATTATTTTCCGATCCATCACAAGACTTCTCTGATGCGCAGGCATTCTTGACATTGGATCAGGAAGAGGAGGTAGCAAAAACCGCCACTCAGCAGTCTGACGACAGTACCCAGATCAGCCCAAGGATGTTGGTCCCCGCTGTTGCTGCCTACTCCGAGATCTCTAATGTTAGTGGTGGGGAAGGTGACGTAGATGATGATGTGTCTATGGACGTCACGTGGGTGCCCACAAGAGAGGACCAGGAGGGGAGTTCAGAGGGAGAGATGGACCAGCAGATAGGGAGGAAAGGCAGGCGGAACTTACATTGCACAGGAGTGACAAACAAGACTGCTAATGTATCAGGACTCAGAGCGAGCCATCAACCATGTACGGTCACATCTGGCGCTCCCAGGACGCCGGCACATGGCTCCGCAGTGTGGGCTTTTTTAACGTGTCCGCTGCTGACAATAGTGTTGCCATCTGCAGCCTTTGCAGTCAACGCATAAGTCGCGGTAAGCCCAACACTCACCTAGGGACGACCGCCTTAAGAAGGCACATGAACTCCCATCACCGAGCCCAGTGGGAGCAACGCCGTCAGAACCCACAAAGCCAAACTCCAGGCTCTCACCGTCCAGCCTCTTCTACTACTTCTCCTCTCTCTTCCCAGTTGTCCTCCACTCCACCTTCCATCATCCCGTCCCCATGTTTATCTGGAAAAAGGCAGGCTTCCGTGGGCCAAATGTTCGAGCGTAAAAGAATGATGACGCCGGATAACCCTCTTGCCCAACGGTTGACCGCTGGCTTGTCAGAACTCCTAGCCCGCCAACTACTGCCATATAAACTGGTGGACTCGGAGGCCTTTCGAAAATTTGTGGCCATTGGAACACCACAATGGAAGGTCCCAGGAAGGAAATATTTCTCCCAGAAGGGCATCCCAGAGCTATATGGCCATGTTCAGCGGCAAGTGAATGTATCTCTAGCACACAGTGTCGGTGCCAAGATACATCTGACCACAGACACGTGGTCTAGCAAACACGGGCAGGGAAGGTATATTACTTTTACTGCCCACTGGGTGAACCTTTTGACGGCCGTCAAGCATGTAACCCGTGGCACCCGTGTAGATTTGGTTTTACTGCCACGGATTGCATGCAGGCCTGCCTCTTCTTCTCCTCCTCCTCCTACTCCATCCTCCCTCTCCTCCTTGGCTGACTCCTCCTCTTCCGCTGCTACCGTCTCTTCCGCTGCGCCTCCCAAGATCCCCAGAACCTATTCGACATGCCAGGTGAGACGTTGCCATGCTGTGCTGCGTCTGTTGTGCCTGGAAGCCAAGAGCCACACTGGCCCTGCACTCCTTTCAGCTTTGCATTCACAGGCAGATCAGTGGCTAACACCGCTCAATTTGACAGTTGGTAAAGTGGTGTGCGACAACGGTGCCAATCTGCTGAGCGCGTTGAAACAGGGCAAAATTACACACGTGCCATGCATGGCACACGTCTTGAACTTGGTCGTGCAGCGATTCGTTGTCAAATACCCTGGAGTCCAGGACGTCTTGCGGCAGGCAAGGAAAATCTCGGCCCATTTCAGAAGATCTTACACGGCCATGGCTCGCCTTGCTGACATTCAGCGGCGACACAATCTGCCAGTCAGACGTCTTATTTGTGACTGCCCGACGCGATGGAACTCAACCTTGTATATGCTTGATAGGCTGCTCCAGCAGAAACGTGCAGTTAACGACTACCTGTACGAACTCTGCACCAGAACAGGTTCTGAGGATCTTGTTTTTTTTTCACTGCGTCAGTGGCTGCTCATGCGCGACGCACTTTTGCGGCCATTTGATGAGATCACCAAACTGGTCAGTCGCAGCCATGGCACCATCAGTGACATCGTACCTTATGCCTTCTTTATGGAGCATGCATTGCGTTGTGTCATTGATCAAGCCGTCGAGGAGCAGAAAGATGAGGAAGTTGCAATGCTGGATGAATTCCCAGGGGGGGCTACTCTATCTGAGACAAGTCAACAACAGGAGTCTGAAGAGGAGTCAGAGGAGGATGGTGCCGGGGCGGATGAGGAGGAGCAAGAAGAGCATGCTTTAAACCTTTCTGGGATCCCTGCTGTTGTTGTTCGTGGATGGGGGGAGGAGATCGAGGACGACATTATCCTGGATGACGACGAGCAGGAGCCAGGCCACCACACTGCTTCCAGTTTAGTGCAAATGGGGGCCTTCATGCTCCAGTGTTTTAAGAGGGACCCCCGTATAAAAAGCATAAATGGCAAGGACCATTACTGGGTGGCAACGTACTTGGACCCCCGGTACAAACAAAAAATGGCAGAAATGTTACCACCATCACAGAGGGCTGTCAGAATGGAGCACTTCCAGGCCTTGCTTCGAGAAATGCTGCATTCTGCTTTTGCGTGCGCTGGCAGAGGAATTTCCACTCCCAGAGGAACAGTTGTGGATACCAATCCAACAGCGCCTGCAAGAAGAGGGCGGTTTGAAGATGTCTTGGTCACTTCTGATATGAGATCATTCTTTCAGCCGACCCATCGACAGGTCTCATCCGGATCAAGCATCAGGGAACGCCTAGACCGACAGGTGTCCGACTACATCGGATTAACGGCCGATGTGGACGCTCTAAGAAGTGATGAACCCCTGGACTACTGGGTGGGCAGGCTTGACCTCTGGCCAGAGCTTGCACAATTTGCAATGGAACTGTTGGCTTGCCCCTCGTACAGTGTCCTGTCCGAAAGGACGTTCAGCGCAGCAGGGGGGATCGTAAGCGTACTCGCCTAGCTCACGACAGTGTTGACTACCTCACATTTATAAAAATGAATGAGGCATGGATCTCTGAGGAATTCAACACATGTGACCAGTAGACCATGTTTCATTCAAATTCCTCATGACAGGCCACAAATATCCACCACCACCTATAACAATTATTCATGGTCCTTGTCTTCTTGGGTAAATACAGCGGCATAAAAGGCCTTTTATGTCCGTTGAATGCCTAATTTTTGGGGCCTGTAGTGCCCGAAACGTATTTATCCTGTGAATGCCTAATGTACCTCCAGCCACAGAATACAAAGTTCTTTGCTGTCAGATGAATGCCTGTTGGCTAATTTTTGGGGCCTGTACTGGCCGACACTTACTTCTTTATCCAGGCTGTGAATGCCTAATTTTTCAGACTGGAATTGAAAATCAATTCCGCTAAATTGTGGAACGAATGCGGACCCATTTTACAGACGTGTGAATGGACCCTATATGTATTTGACATGTATTTACAGGCTGCTGTCAGTTCTGGCTGATTTAGGCGGAGCTATTACAATAAAACCGAGCAATATTACAAAAAACAAAATAAACGTTATAACTGTATAAACGATTTATATAACTTAAAAAAAAAAAAACATTTATGGCAACTTTTCCAATAGCAGGATCATCTCCTGCACCCCCTTCATAGCCTGGCCTTGCGTCTCTTCCATGGCCTTCATGCGCTCCTGAATTGACAACATTTTTCAGATAAGAAAAGAATGCTTGTCGTTGTCGATCACAAATTTGCCTAATACTTCTGTTATGTCATTGTCCATGTTGTAGGACTATGTGTGCACAGCTAGTAATTATTTTGTGGCTGCATATATGACCTGGAGGTTTTTAATGTTCGCCTCCCATTGAAATGAATGGGGCCCGCCACGAACCCGCGGTTCGCGAACATTTACCCGCGTTCGCGCGATCGCGTTCGCGAACCGTCCCGGGAGATGTTCGTCCATCCCTATTCATGTGATGCTCCAAAAAGGGTTTGTTGGTTTAGTGGATTATACAAAATGCTTGCTTACAGCATCCCTAGACTCCCAATTATAAGAGTCTAGATGTACAATAAAAGGCAATTCCCTCTGCTTTAGGTTGATGAAGAGACATGCATTAAATGGTAAACCAACGATTCAGAGCAATTTCCTCTGCTTTAGGCTGGAGTGGATGGTGATATGGCTGACAGTGTAAATAGCTCCAATTCACAGCCCATGAGAAAGAAATTACCCACATAGTGTAAAACTGTATGATGTATGTTTATTTAAGACAAAGTGATGCTAAGAACTTACAGAAATCCAAATAAAAGCCAGCATAATATTCAAACATTCCCGGGAACTGGTCTGCTAGTCAACAGATTTGGCTTGCCTAGTCACATCAGACATGGAATCCCCCCGTCATTCACATAATTTACAATGATAAAAATATAAGGCTTCTCCTGAATGTTGGACAAGCGCTTAGGCTGAAGCTATTTAATTCATGACACACAAGGACTTTAAAAGCGGAGGTCCACCCAAAACATTTTTTTTAAAAGCCTGCAGCTACAAATACTGCAGCTGCTGACTTTTAAAAAATGGACACTTACCTGTCCAGCGCGCCCGTGATGTCGGCAGACGAGGCTGAGCAATCGCTCGGTCCTCGAATGCTGCTGCCGCCATGCTCGGTGAGGGAATGAGGAAGTGAAGCCTTGAGGCTTCACTGCATGGTTCCCTACTGCGCATGCGCGAGTAGCGCAGCGCGGCCTCACTGGTCCCCACTCTCTCCCGGGAACAGTGTTTTTCCCAGGAGACAGCGGGGGGGGGGGAGTGGCATAGACTCCCACGGGAGTCTATGCCCGGAAGTGGGTGCAAATACCTGTCTTAGACAGGTGTCTGCACCCCCCTCCCCCTGAAAGGTGCCAAATGTGTCACCGGAGGGGGGGAGAGTTCCGGAAAGCGGAAGTTCAATTTTTGGGTGGAACTCCGCTTTAAGCTTGGTTTATTAATGATTTGCATGTTTTTCACGTCAACACTGATGTATATAGATGTAGCGTCCTCTACCATAGGTAGGTGTTAGAGGTGAGGATTTTTGTGATAGCTGCCAGGCAGGTAAATTTAGGCAGGCCTATGCTGCATGCTAGGCCTGCTTGCTTTGATCTGGGGGGCAGGGAGTGGTTAGTGTAGCAGTGGGTGTGACCACCTGTCCTTCAGTTCTTGGGTGCCTCCCCTGCTTCCAGGGAGAATGTTCTGGAAGAGGTGCAGGGCTGGGAATCGGAGTGACAGGGAGCTCATGTGAGGAGCCCTGACCAATCCTCAACTGGAATTGGCAGGGGGCAGGCCTCCTTCATAAGCTCAGGTCCAGCCCACTGGAGGGGAGTTTTCGGCTGGGTGAAGTGAAGAATGGAGTGTTAGACTGCAGCAGGAGGCCCATCCCCATCTGGGGGGGGGGGTGCGCGCCTTGGCGGAGGAGTTAGGGAGCTGGGAGGGAGCCTCATCCTTACACGGTCATGGAGGAGGTGTCCTGAAACAGAGGAGCTGGAGAAGCAGTCAGTACGCATGTCTGGATAAATTCTTCATCATGGACTCAGAGCAGGAGAATGTTGGTGAGCAAGGGACAGTGGATATCTGAGGAGGCATGCCAGGGGAGCTGGGTGCAAGGCCAGAGGAGAGACTGGGGTTATGTGTCAAATCGATGTGGACTGTGGGCACAGGATTTGCAAGTCAGGCGAGCTGGGATCAGTAGTCCACCAACTAGCTCAAGCTGCTAAACTACTAAGCCACCAAGAAGGGGTACTGCAGGCCCCTGGTCTATCAGCGTTCAGCAAGTCAGATAACCACCTGGGAATTATTCAGAGTGATCCCTGGTGCGGTGTAACAATGATGGAGCGGAGATACTGACAGGTTGCAGTGAAGTTTTGTGCAGGAGGAGAAGAGTCCTTGGAGTAAAAGTCTGCAGGAGGTGGTGCAGAGGAGATGTCACAGTCTGCAGGAGTTGTTGCAGAGGAGAGACTGCAAATGTCAGCGTCCATCATCTGCTCACAGTACTTTAGATTCAACAATTCTTTAACAATGATGGCAAAGTGATCTGTTCTATGGGCATCCTATACCCCCTTTACAACCAAGTTATATCCCCCAAATAAACAAAAATTAAACAAAAGCAAATGACTGTTCATTGTCTGAGACTGATATATGGAGGTCTGGCAGCAGGGTGACATGGCGGATGATAGTAACTAGTAGCAACCATCCGCTACATAAAGTATATTGGCATATTGATACTTTCATCAGAGTGTGTAGTGCCATCCTTTTTTTTTTTTTTTGACTGCTGAATTCACAAAGCCTGCCTTCTGAGCTGCAGAGGAGCTGAGAGGAGGAGTTTCAAGAGGCGAGGTAAGTGCGGGAATCACAGCTTGCAGGAAGCAAGGTACCATGGGATATGTAGTTCTTGGTAATTCAAAGTAAACAGATGAGAAGCTACAAAGCGTGCAGGGGATCAAGGAAGACAGTAGGAGGGGCTTACAGGGACATGATTAATAAAACCAGAACCTACTCACTATATAGACAACATACATGTTACAGTAATTGTACCTACACTTTAACACACAATGTGCAGGGCTCAGAGAAGAGTAACGAACAGTGTACGGTGCAGATTACAGCTGAAAGACCACTTCCTGCCAGTACAAATCCCCCCTAAAGCCCATATTCCCCAAAGATTTCAACCAATAGCTCCAATCTCCCCCAGCAGATATTTTAATCCAAAACCCTGAAAAGGGAAGAGGTACCCCTAGGGGCTTTGAGTTGCAGCAAAAAATGAAATTGAATAAGAATTGATTTGAGTAAAAAAGTATACATTTTATTCAGTAGAAGAAAAATCACATAAATACAGTAGGAATTAAGACATGAGCTCCAAAAAACATCAAGTGAAGCTAACACATGTATCTAAGAACAGCCAATGAGGAATAGTACAACATTAAGAATATTTACTATGGGCGCAAGCCCCAACGCGTTTCGGCCTTAGTAGTAATGGCGGTCTTCTTCAGGGGTAAAAAAAAGCTTTGCGAACATAGATTCTATAATGAGATATATACATGTCAATGGAAAATTGTTCACAAAAACAAACAACAACCAATAGAAAACAACACATATGCACCCATAAACAAAGGTGCCTTTACGTGTATGAATAGTAATAAACACAGAGTACAATTGCCATAAATTGATGGTTTGTAAAATACATACCCAAATGGATGTCAGCAGCCAGGACTAGTGGTCAGGTAGTGGCCCTGCCGTCATAAGCAACACTCTCCCAGACAAGCCGAGGGAGGAGGTCAGGATGGTATCATGGACCAAAAAGTGGAGCAGAGAAAGAGACCACCCCCAGGCCTACGAGAGATCGCGACCCACGGCCCAAAACCCTAACCCCCCTCCCAGCCCACCACCACAGTACAGACCAGTCTAACCCCTCGTACATCCCCACCAGTACCAACAACCCTCAGTACAGACCGCCACCTCAGTACAGACCCCCTCAGTCCAGACACCCCTTAGTATAGACACCTCTCCGTACAGACCCCCTTGCTGACAAAAAAAGCACTGAATTTTTTGCCCATTGATCAATGAACATGGACATAGGGAATGTACAGAATGAGGTAATGTGGAATAGTGAATGTACAGTACAGAGTACAGAATGAGGTGGTGTAGAATAGGGAATGTATAGTAAAAGGTACAGAATGGGGCGATGTGGAATAGGGAGTGTACACTACAGAGCTTAGAAGGAGGTGATGTGGAATAGGAAATATACAGTACAGAGTACAGAATGAGGTTATGCAGAATAGAAAATGTATAGCGCAGAGTAGAGAATGGAGAGATGTGGAATAGGGAAAGTACTGTTCAGAGTACAGAATTAGGTGATGTGGAATAGGTAATGTACAGTACAGAGTACAGAATTAGGTGATGTGGAACAGGGAATGTAAAGTACAGAGTACAGAATGAGGTAATGTGGAATAGGGGCTGAACAGTACAGAGTACAGAATTAGGAGATGTGGAATAGGGGGTGAGCAGTACAGAGTACAGAATTAGGTGATGTGGAATAGGGGAAGCAATGTACAGTATACAGAATGAAGTGACGTGGAATAGGGAATGTACAGTACAAAGTACAGAATGAGGTGATGTGGAATAGGGAATGTGCAGTACAGAGTACAGAATGATGTGGTGTGGAATAGGGAATGTACAGTATAGAGTGCAGAATGACGTGATGTGGAACAGGGAATGTACAGTACAAAGTACAGAATGAGGTGATATGGAATAGGAAATGTACAGTACAGAATACAGAATGAGGTGGTGTGGAATAGGAAATGTACAGTACAGAGTATAGAATGAGGTGGTGTGGAATAGGGAATGTACAGTACAAAGTACAGAATGAGAAGTGGACTAGGGAATAGACTTTTCATCAGTTTCACCAAAAAAAGTGTTACAACACAAATACAGCAGCATAACAATTTGCAATCAAATAATTTATTTTTGTAAACATACACATTTTACAAACTCAGAATGAATGTCCACAGTATAAGCTACCTGATTTGCAATCAAATAATTTACTTTGGTAACAGAAATTTTACAAACTGCTTACTGCAAGCCCAGTGTGACCCTAATAACCAATTGATGATATCAGTATTTTAGTGCAACGAAATTATAGTGCAGAAAAACATGACAGGGTCTTCTGCCCTCCCTCAAACTGAATACTGTATGTCCACTGAGACCTCTTACACAGCTATAAACATTTACTAACAAACTCTGTGTGTTTTGTAAAGTTATGCACTTAGATTATTTATATTTTCTTCTATTTTTGGCGAGCTTTTGGCCTGTTACTGTTTTTAGTTGATTCCTTTTCTTATACCACAAGGTATATTAATAAATAAATATTTTGCATGTACAACATGAAATGTATTATTTGTAAGAAATTATCGATATCACACAATTAAAATGCCCTTTTACAGCAAAGTTTCAAGTTATTTACATATGTAATGCAAGAGGAATTAAATAATGTAATCAAATTTATCAGTGAATAAAATTACAGAGTCACTGGTGCCAGGTATGGTAAAACACATGCCAAACTGAAATGTGCATTGACTTCATTGACTATTTCTTGTTTAAACAGTTCAGTATCCAAACGTCGTGTCCTGAGTACTTAAGTTTAACTCCATGGTCACTCCTGTGATCTTGATGACACATATGTTTTGTTTGGCATGCACATAAGGAAATAAATTCTCTGTGAATCAGTTACATAATTTCATCCGGCTAGAATTGACAAGATTTATATCCCAGATTTATGTGTAATCCAGTTGCGGAAATATGTGACCCTGGTGTAAACACCTGGATTGTTTGCTATGGCGCAGCCGTATCCAAAGCTTACAATTCCAATGAGGGACCACCTGTTATTAGACTGTATTGCCACAAGGGGGCCTCCAGAGTCTCCCTGCATTTAGGGAATAAAAGAGTAAAATGCATTAGTGCTTGTTATGCTTCAGTTTCAAAGTGGAAAATGCTAAAGGTGCATTACACAAGTCCAAGGCAACACAAATAAAATCCATTATCACCAAACACATGACAAGTATCTTTGTCAAACAATCCAACCAGCAACTCTTAAAAGGAGCTTCATTTACATTCAACGGAAGTGTTTTAAGTGGGGATAAATAATGTAAATTTGTTATGTAGAATAAACCACTGCGAAAACTGTGAAATCCAAACTGAGCATATGATGAAATGCATAAGCAGAAGTTACCAAAGTGAACTGTAGGTCTAGAGAAGTCTTTTTCAACCAAAATTCTGTGTAACCCTGGGGTTTTTCCAGAGGTTTCCAAGGGTTCCTTGAGCAATTTGCACATTTCAGATAAGTAACCACAGACTCCAATGATTGTAAGGGGGAAATTATTCCAACTGACCACGAATGTAAGGTGCATTTTTCCCACTGACCATTACTCGAATGTATCGTAAGCTGTAGTTATAATGTATTAATAGAAGGGGTTTCATGAAACTGGAAAATTATTTCAAGGGTTCAAAAAGGTTGAGAAAGCCCAGTCTTTGTACTAAACCAAATAATATTTGTTTGTTCGATATCTTACCATCTACTGTAACATACATCTAGTGCGTGGATGTATCCATCGTTGATTTCTGCTTAGCCCTTAGAAACTATACAGCAATATGCACATTGTAGACCATGAATTTACTACTTATTCTTTATAATAGAAATATGTAGTCAATGTTCTACAACCATTATAAATGTATGATCTGTACATTTCTGTTACATCTCTTTCAATAAAATACTTTAACAAGGAGAAAGCCCAGTCTAGAGATATATAATAGTCATACAAAAATATCTCAGAAAAGGTGCAAAAAAAGGGCCTATATTGCACTTCTTGGCGCCAGTGAAAAAATTCAAAGCTCTGAGACTCCTCTTATAACTGAAATGAATCAGCTGAAGGGTAGGTAAATAAATAAACAGAATATAGCTAATACCAAGGTAAATTAAAACAATGATAAAGCAAAGCAGCAGCTATTTAAAATATTAAATGAACAATCTCATAAAATACACAGATAAAACCATATAGATATCAAATTTTGGAACCATAAATAGTCCACATGATAAAACAGCGCTAAATTTGGATAAGTGTCCAAAAAATCACATAAAGCATTTGTGGATGTCGTAGCAACAGTAAATCATAAAGTGATGAGTGCTTCTAGAGGTTCAGTATATAGTGCAGCCTACACCAGCTCCCAATCTTCACCACAAGTGAGGCACTCTCCCCCTCCGGGGTACAAACTCACCAGAAAGATGAATAATATAAGCCTTATTTAGAAAACTCTCACACTTCCACTTCCGTCATCACCACCAGGGGCAGCATGAGTTTGTTTCCAGTTGAATTCATATATAGACACAAAAGCACTAAAATGGTGTAATCCTGCTTTAATGAATAAATAAATAACCCCAATGCAAACAATCCCCTGATTCAAATGCACATACAATTAATCAACTTGTTATTGAGCATAAAGTTAGAATGTATTCACCGCTGTCTGGTCCAAAGAAAGCGCCCGTGTTGCGAACGCAGCGTTGGAATGCTCCTTCCTGGTTTCAGGAAGGAGAAAATAAATGGGTTATTTATTTATTCATTAAAGCAGGATTACACTATTTTAGTGCTTTTGTGTCTTTATATGAATTCAACTGGAAACTAACCCATGCTGCCCCTGGTGGTGATGACGGAAGTGGAAGTGTGAGATTTTTCTAAATATGGCTTATATTATTCATCTTTCTGGTGAGTTTGTACCCCGGAGGGGGAGAGTGCCTCACTTGTGGTGAAGATTGGGAGCTGGTGTAGGCTGCACTATAGACTGAACCCCTAGAAGCACTCATCACTTGATGAGCTACTGTTGCTACGTCATCCACAAATGCTTTATGTGATTTTTTGGACACTTATTCAAATTTAGCGCTGTTTTATCATGTGGACTATTTATGGTTCCAAAATTTGATATCTATATGGTTTTATACAAAAATATCTACTTGTGCTGAAACTGGAGAAATGGATTCCAACCCATTCTGTCTTCTAAGCCCTCTATTGGTCATTGGGACAAGCTTTACTTTAAATGCCCATATGCTCTGGAGAAGTAAGGAAGTAGGCCAACCTCTAGTTTAAGAGTCAATTATGTAGGTAAAAAAAACAAAACACTATCCATTCCCTTTATTGCATTTAGCACTGGGACTGTGGCACAAGGAGAGGTAACATAAAGATGATTTCTTGAACTACACCACAGTCTATAGAGCTTAGCTAAAACAATGAAACAGCAGCTATCCAAATGATATATATATATCAATACATGATGTTAGTTTAAAGGGATAGCGCTATTAAGATATCCTATTCAATACCCTTAAATCCTGTAACATTATCATACTCTATAGCCCTGTACACACGATCGGTTTTACCGATGAAAACAGTCCGATGGATTTTTTTCATCGGACAAACCGATCATGTATGGGCCCCATCAGTCTTTTTTCCATTGGTGTCAAAAAATAGAACATGTTTTAAATTTTTCCGATGGATAAAAAACGGATGGCAAATTCCGATCGTCTATGGGCAAATCCATCAGTTAAAAAACCCAGCCATGCTCAGAATCAAGTCGACGCATGCTCAGAAGCATTGAACTTAATTCTTCTCGGCTCATCGGAGTGTTTTACGTCACCGCGTTTGGAACATTCGGTTTTTTGGCTGATGGTGTGTAGGCAAGACTGATGGAAGTCAGCTTCATCGGATTTCCGATGGAAAAATCCATCGGTTTAAAAACCATAGGAAATCCGATCGTGTGTACAGGGCTTAACAGTAAAGTGCATTGTTATGTGTTCTGATCTGGAAAACGTCCGATGACGAAACACGTAGGGTTTATACATAACATTACCATGCACGCTGTGATCACGCTCATGGCTTGGAGCTTTGAACTAGAGGCAAAACAGCTTTTTGCTGGTCTGTATACTTGTGTCAGGGGAGACGCAATGAAATGTGAGTGTAATGCCTGTTTTTATTAATAAAGAATCTTAAGATGGTTTTACGCTATGAGAGTCTCCTCTCTCTTTGCTCTTCTTGCTTATGAGTCATAAAGTGACACGGAACAATCTGCTTAAGTAAACTCTGGATGGAAGCTGTGGATTGCTATTCCTATATTTGTGCGCGCTCATTGCTGGTTTATATTCTTACCAGCATTGGCTTTTGGTCAGTGTACTTAGTACTTATGGTGGTAAAGAGCACTTTTTGGTGAATATTTGAAGAATTTAGGAAAGCTGTCCCCCCTCAGAGACCCCACTCACCAAATGATGCTTATCCATGGCTTCTCAGTCAGGAATCATGGAAACAAAAAGGTTGTGCTGGCTTACTTTAACTTGATAGATGCTTGATGGAGGTTGCTACCGAAAATAGATGCAGGAGAACAGATAAAGTGAAGTTTCGCTGGAAAATTCTGAAACCGCGCTGACTAGGCGCTGGTTACAATTAGTATGGCGGAGGCAGGTAATCAGAGCGCCGCTCAGATCGCAAGCGCTCCACGGAGGCAGGAAATTGCATCAGTGGTTTGCCGCAAACCGGAAGTACGTCAACACGTTTCGCCCCTCCTCCAGGGCATCATCAAAGGAAATGTCCTTTGATGATGCCCTGGAGGAGAGGCGAAACGCGTTGACATACTTCCAGTTTGCGGCAAACCACTGATGCAATTTCCTGCCTCCGTGGAGTGCACGCGATCTGATCGGCGCTCGTGGAAGTCTTTTCTGATTACCTGCCTCTGCCATACTAATTGTAACCAGCGCCTAGTCAGCGCGGTTTCAGAATTGTCCAGCAATACTTCACTTTATCCATTCTCCTGCATCTATTTTCGGTAGCAACTTCCATCAAGCATCTATCAAGTTAAAGTAAGCCAGCACAACCTTTTTGTTTCCATGATTCCTGACTGAGAAGCCGTAGATAAGCATAATTTGGTGAGTTGGGCCTCTGAAGGGGGACAGCTTATCCGTTTGATGTTTGGACTTATTGAAGATTTGTCACCATTATCCAATTATAATTTATGTGTTTCACTACAGCACCTATAAACACTTGGTTTCTGATAGACTCTATTGCTTTGCCATCCAGGCATTGCTGTGTCATTTTTTCAGCCAAGTTTTGTTTCAATTTTATTTTATTTAAATTTTATGATCATTAATTCTTCTACATGATCTCATCTTGACCACCACATTACCTGCCAGCGTTGCACCTTAATATTTTTGTTTTTCACGTTTGAAGTTGTAGCACTTTTTGCACAGCAGCTGCGGTAACTATTTTTTATCACTTTATATTTCTTATTTCCTAAGCGCCAATACATTTTTGTATTACAATCTTTAAATTAGAAATGAAAGGCAGTATATATATATATATATATATATATATATATACACACACACACAGTGCCTTGAAAAAGTATTTTCCACATTTTGTCATGTTACAACCAAAAACGTAATTGTATTTTATTGGGATTTTATGTGATAGACCAACACAAAGTGGCGTATAATTGTGAAGTGGAAGGAAAATGATAAATGTTTTTCAAAATTTTATACAAATACATATCTGAAAATGCATTTGCATTCAGCCCCCTTGAGTCAATACTTTGTAGAATCACGTTTTGCTGCAATTACAGCTGAAAGTCTTTTTGGGTATGTCTCTACCACAAAAAGACTTTATCACTCTCTATCACATCTAGAGAATGACATTTTTGCACATTCTTCAGCTCAAAACAGCTCAAGCTCTGTCAGATTGGATGGAGAGTGTCTGTGAACAGCAGTTTTCAAGTCTTGCCACAGATTCTTAATTGGATTTAGGTCTGGACTTTGACTGGGCCATTCTAACACATGAATATGCTTTCATCCAAACCATTCCATTGTAGCTCTGGCTGTATGTTTGGGGTCATTGTCTTGCTGGAAGGTGAACCTCCACCCCAGTCTCAAGTCTTTTGCAGACTCTTAGGTTTTCTTCTAAGATTGCCCTGTTTTTGGCTCCATCCATCTTCCCATCAACTCTGACCAGCTTCCCTGTCCCTGCTGAAGAAAAGCATCAACACAAGATGATGCTGCCACCACCATGTTTCACGGTGGGGATGGTGTGTTCAGTGTGATGTGCAGTGTTAGTTTTCTGCCACACATAGCATTTTGCTTTTAGGCCAAAAAGTAAAATTTTGGTCTCATCTGACCAGAGCACCTTCTTCCACATGTTTTGCCGTATCCCCCACATGGCTTCTTACAAACTGCAAAAGGAACCTCCTATGGCTTTTTTAAACAATGGCTTTCTTCTTGCCACTCTTCCATAAAGGCCAGATTTGTGGAATACATGACTAATAGTTGTCCTGTGGACAGATTCTCCCACCTGATATGTGGATCTCTGCAACTCCTCCAGAGTTCCCATGAGCCTCTTGGCTGCTTCTCTCATGAATGATCTCCTTGCCCAGCCTGTCAGTTTAGGTGGACGGTCATGTCTTGGTAGGTTTGCAGTTGTGTCATACTCTTTCCATTTTCGAATGATGAAACGAACAGTGCTCCGTGAGATGTTCAAAGCTTGGGATTTCTTTTTTAGTCTAACCCTGCTTTAAACTTCTCCACAACTATATCACTGTCCTGACTGGTGTGTTCCTTGGCCTTCATGATGCTGTTTGTTCACTAAGGTTTTCTGATAAACCTCTGAGGTCGTCACAGAACAGCTGTATTTATACTGAGATTAAATTACACACAGGTGTACTCTATTTACTAATCAGGTGACTTCTTAAGGCAATTGGTTCCACCAAATTTTAGCTAGGGGTATCAGAGTAAAGGGGGCTGAATGAAAATTCATGCTGCACTTTTCAGATATTTATATGTAAAAAAAAAAATGTAAACAATTTATCATTTTCCTTCCACTTCACAACTATGTGCCACTTTGTGTTGGTCTATCACATAAAATCCTAATAAAATACTGAAGTCTGAAGATATAGACTGGAAGGGCTAACTAATCTGCTTGAAACAACAAAGGAAGTTAGCATTAGACACAGGAAAGCTTTTCGATTTCTGGCAAGATCAACAGGTATTTTTTCACATAGAAAATAGATGTAGCAAAATACTTTCATGGTTTCATGGATTTGGTATCAATTGGCATGTTTAACCAACTAAAAGTGTGCAAAAAAAAGAAGTTAATTGCCAGGGTATAAATACATTTTAACCATTTTCATTTTGTGGCCCCAAGTGGCGCTATATTGTTTTCTGTCAATTTTCTAGTATTTGAGGCCCCAAAAATGTGTTTTAGTAAAGCTTTTAATAAATGTTTTAACAATAAGAGGACAATAATAGGGCTCCTATATGACCTTAAAATGTAGACAGAGCTTAAATTGACAGTGGCAATGGTGATGATTATCAAATCTTAATTCCTTTTACAAATATCTTGAGATGAACAAAATGCATGAAACTTACCTGACAAGAATCAACTTTCCCTTCAATATAGCCAGCACATATCATTGATGGTTTTATTATGGTTCCATACATCTGAGAACTGCTGCATAAACGTGTACTTATTATCGTCAGCCGAGCCTGTTGCAGAATAGAGGGCAAGCTTCCTCCTTTGAAAATAAATAAAAAACACATTAATGTTTTCCAGAAAATATCCTAATATTGGTATGAAATAAGGGATAGATAATGATAAGATATGTTAGTAGTACCAACCTCCATCTGTCAGTGTTCCCCATCCAGTGACATAACAGGAAGAATTGTCAGGAACGGCAGTCAGAGTATCTGCCAGACACACAGGTTGGATGTACTGAGTAAAGTACACTGGAGATGACAATTCTATCAAAGCAATATCATTAAATACTATTCCACTGGTGTAATTCTCATGGATAACTATAGCTTTGATGCTTAATCCAGATCCAGAGGTTAAATGATTTGTTCCTAAAATGACAGTCCATGCATTCACATCTTTGTTCCTGTGGAAATATACGTTTTACATTATATGTTTTAAACTTATTCTTAGATATGCTATTATGCTAAAGTTATAAATATTACAATTTATAAAAAATAAAGTCTTATCAACCTTTATTTTAACACAAATACTTTATTCAGTGCAAAGATCCATAATCCATAGAAACCCACCAGATAACAGTATGCTGCTGTCAAACTAGTGGAAGAGGATTTCAGATTTTTAAAATATTTTCTCATCTCAGTATGGTACATCTAATCAGAGCAGAATTAAAGCCAAGTCTAGGTTAATGCAAAATCAGCTTGAAGCAGATGAAATGCAGGACAGAAGAATTTCAACTGCATGTTTCAATGAATTCTGCACCTTTCAATGAATTCTAAATGATCTTAGAAGTTCTAAATCTGATATCACAAAACAAAACAGAGGGTGCACCGGCCTAGTGCATTATCCTCAACAGTATTCTTTTTTTTGTAAAAGCAGTATTTGGAGGAACACCCAAAGATTATTATAAATAAATAATGTAAAACAATAAAATTATGCACAATAAAAAATTGTAGACAATTAATACCGTAAAACACTAAAATATATATAAAAACTCAGTAAATGTCCATAAATATTGTAGCAGCGCTTCTTGTCATGAATAACAAGCTTCTTTATGTGTTGCCTACACAAAAGGAACTGATGAGCAGAGGGAAAGTGTGATTGATATCTCAAAGTGGTTGATATAGTTCAAAAAGTTCATCCGTCATGTATTGTATATACAGTAGAGAAGTCCCCTTTTGGGGATACACTCACCAAAAGGTAGATATGAATGAGCCTTATCAATGTCACCAGGATCACTTCTTTCCTTTCTTTCACTCCTTCCACCGATATCCAACTTTGTTTGTATGCTCAGGTGTTCAGGTATTCATATGAAAAAAGAATAGTCACATAGCGTGATATTGCTTTAAGCATTTATTTCCCATGAACAACCCCCTTACAAGTGGATACGTACAAAATTGCAGTTAAAAAACGGGCATAGAAAATGTTAGTTGCTCAGTACACATAAGGCGCCAGTAGATGGAGGCTCACGCTGTGTTAAACAGCGTGTGTGATGTTACCACTTCCTGGTTCCTGGATGCGTTGGAGCGCAAACGTCACTTCCGGTTTACGGCGAGACCACGACCCTGACGCGTTTCGTCACTTCCGGACTTCGTCTGAGGGGGTTGTTCATGGGAAATAAATGCTTAAAGCAATATCACGCTATGTGACTATTCTTTTTTCATATGAATACCTGAACACCTGAGCATACAAACAAAGTTGGATATCGGTGGAAGGAGTGAAAGAAAGGAAAGAAGTGATCCTGGTGACATTGATAAGGCTCATTCATATCTACCTTTTGGTGAGTGTATCCCCAAAAGGGGACTTCTCTACTGTATATACAATACATGACGGATGAACTTTTTGAACTATATCAACCACTTTGAGATATCAATCACACTTTCCCTCTGCTCATCAGTTCCTTTTGTGTAGGCAACACATAAAGAAGCTTGTTATTCATGACAAGAAGCGCTGCTACAATATTTATGGACATTTACTGAGTTTTTATATATATTTTAGTGTTTTACGGTATTAATTGTCTACAATTTTTTATTGTGCATAATTTTATTGTTTTACATTATTTATTTATAATAATCTTTGGGTGTTCCTCCAAATACTGCTTTTACATCATTCACACACTTCCAGCAGCTGCTCGTTGTGATTGGGATCCCCATTTCCAATCAGATAGACATTCAGCCCTATATTACTCTAGTCATACCATCAATTGTGTTTATCCCAGGCGCTGAGCGGTGCTCATGCAGGAAGGGCCACTTTAAGCATCTTCATATTTACATATTCTTTTTTTTGTAAAAAAGAGATAAGTATTATAATCACAAACTGATAGATGTATCACAGTCTGTCATAAGACTTCATGCTTTTTGCAAAGTCCTGCCCGCACATGACTCCTGCCTTACAAATAGCTGCATGGCCAGGAGGATGGTGGACTTGGCCATGCAGCTAGTTGTAAGGCTGTCCTAGAGGCAGGAGTCACGTGGGGGCAGGACTTTGCAAAAAGCGTTGGAACCAAAAGGTGGTCATCTGTAATCTGTTAATCTGTAATGTGATATGTTGTATTGTGAACCTAAAGCTGCTGGTTTTTATTAAAGACTGTGACACATCTGTCAGTTTGTGAGTATAATAATTAAATCTTTTTACATATTAAAGATTACTATTGAACAGTGGTGGCCCGTCCATAGGGGGCGCCCGGCACCCCCCCCCCCCCCCTCCTGTAGTCACAAACAAAAACAAAAAAATTGAAAACAGCCCCTTTAAGATAAAAAAAATTAATTATTTTTTTCAAAAAATCCTTTTACCAAATGCACTATGTGGCACCGGCCATGTGCATTATGGGAAGCGCCACATCAATGCAATCACGAGATTGCAGACGCGGCACTTCATTTGCGGGCTTTTGTACCGCCTTGTGGCGCTTACCGATGCGCCACAGCTTCTGCCCGGCGCTCGTAGTATCTATTACTACGGCCGGGCAGTTTGATTGACATCTGAGTAGATCATGATGTCACTTCCTGTTTTCTCTCTCTCATTGTACCCGAGAGAGAGAGAACCGGAAGTATGAGGAGCGGACTCCTCCATGGCCGCTGCCATGGAAGAAGACACAAGGAGAGGACACTACACAGAATGGTAAGTGCCGTGCCTGCTGTGCTCCCGCGGAGAAGGGGGAGGGGGATTTGATGGGACAGAGGCTGCAATTGATGGGGCAGAGGCTGCATTTGATGGGGCAGAGGCTGCATTTGATGGGACAGAGGCTGCAATTGATGGGGCAGAGGCTGCAATTGATGGGGCAGAGGCTGCAATTGGGCTGCATTTGATGGGGCAGAGGCTGCAATTGATGGGGCAGTGGCTGCAATTGATGGGGCAGAGGCTGCAATTGATGGGGCAGAGGCTGGATTTGATGGGGCAGAGGCTGCATTTGATGGGGCAGAGGCTGCATTTGATGGGGCAGTGGCTGCAATTGATAGGGCAGTGGCTGAAATTGATGGGGCAGTGGCTGCAATTGATGGGGCAGTGGCTGCAATTGATGGGGCAGAAGCTGCATTTGATGGGACAGAGGCTGCAACTGATGGGACAGGCTGCATTTGATGTGACACAGGGCTGCATTTGATGTGACACAGGGCTGCATTTGATGTGACACAGGGCTGCATTTAATGTGACACAGGCTGCATGTAAGGAGGGACTCCGCTGGGGACACCTGATGGCATCTGGTGGCAGGCGACACGCTCAGGGCTCTCACTGATTCTGCATTATGGTGAGTTGAATGATTTCATTTTATATTACAATGTAATAATAGAAATAATGCGCTTCAATCATCCTGACACCATAACAACTATGGTGCCGGGATGATTGAAGTATCTTTATCTGCTAATTGTTAAACTTTCTAGAATACACATATTTCTATTGTTGTGTAGGATCTGGGCCTGATGTCCCTCCCTCTCTCTCTCTCCCTTTATCCCTTGTTCATCTCAGATGCTAACCACATCACCTCAGAGCTACGTCCACTATTTCGCTGAAACCACGCCAATTTCCACCAAGTGGGAGGGGTCAAAAAGGAAGGGCGGGGTCTGGCACCCCCCATCCTAAAACTTCACCAGCCGCCACTGCTATTGAGGATAATACACTAGGCTGGGACATCAGGGTAGGGATTGATACACTATGTGAAAGGAAAGATATAGTCATTCGCCCTGCAGATAAGGGTGGGGCTATCATGATTTTGGATAAGGAAGCCTATTCTTAGGAGATGACGAGAATTCTCTCTGACTCCGACATTTAAGTTTAAACAGATTTTAAAAACACTTGTAGAAAAAGGCTTCGATATGGGCATTCTAAATAAAAAAGAAAAGGAACATTGGGTCCCATTAGCCCCTCATCTACCAACAATATATACATTGCCCAAGATTCATAAAACTTTAATCAATCCCCCTGGAAAACCCATCATCAGTGGGATTGACTCCATAGCGTCGCGTGTTGGCAAATACATAGACCATTATTTTTACTCCGTTCTTTTTAAAGGACACAAAACATGTTATTAACTTGTTGGGTTCTGTTAAATGGAAATCAACTTACCTGTTGATAACTGCGGATGTTGCATTGCTATACACAGCAACATCACATCAATTGGGACATGAGGCAGTGCAGCATTTTCTTTTTCAAGATTCCAATGTTTCTGTTACGCAGAGTAATTTTATAATGGAACTATTAGACTTCTCGATGACACACAACTATTTTTGGCACAATGGGGCACACTTTTTACAAATTAAAGGAGTGGCCATGGGAGCTAAATTTGCTCCAAGCATGGCCAACCTTTTCATGGCAAAGTGGGAGGAAGATGTGGTTCTACATGATAAGCGCCCGGCGGGAAAAGATCTATTGACGACATCCTTTTCATATGGGATGGGAATGTCCAATCTGTCCTTGTCTTCCTGGCCCATTTGAATAGCAATAACAGGGGCAAAATCCTCAGCCATGAGATAAGCCCCACTGACATTCACTTCTTGGATCTAAACATCTCAGTTCAGGGAGAAAGACTTATTACATCTA
>CM055116.1:444613717-444633717 GCA_029206835.1 Rana muscosa
GTACGTGAAAACGTGACACATTTCTGCGCCCACTTTCAAGCGCAAAAGGGATTTTGTATTTGCTATTTACTCAGAAAGGGCTCTCAATCTGATGTCAGAGTTATGCCATTAACACAAGCCAAAAGCCCCTTGGCCAAAGCCCTAAAAGAGAGTACAATCAGTGTGTGATACCTGTGGCCAGCTTTGAAAAACTTAAGCAAAATGTTATAATCTGTACAGTTTTTGTTTTGTTATAAATATCAATGCATCATGTTATTTGGCCAGTTCAGATGCAATTAGTAGCAAAGTAGTAGCGCAGGATTTCATAACTTACGATTTAAAACAATGAGCAGCAGTTGTTAGCCAGGTGTTGCTAATGAGAGACGCTCCACATACATGATTCCCATTTAAGTGCAGACTAGCCTGCCAGGGCCATGTTCCCAAAGCTGCATCTGTTCCTCCGACTATTTTACTTGCTATTAAAGGGCCACCAACTCCGCAATCTGTTCATAAAGTGGGAAAAAAAATTGTAAGCAATATGTTTTTACAGTGATTACTAGCTTACACTGCCAACAAATTATTGACAGAAGTATAAGCCTTAGGGGTAACTATGGGCAAAATAAAAAATTACATCCATGATGTAGTCTGTCACTAGTAGCTGTGAGCTAAGGTTTTGGCTGAATTCAGCTCAGACTAAACTTGTGGGAAGCTGTCACGTGATAGCAGGCCACCCACCCAATCAGCTGTGGCCATGGAATTCCCCTGTAGCTGCAGGTAACATAAGGTCAGGGCTACTGGTGACATTGTTGACCTAATAAGGCCACATAGCCATATTTGTATAATGTCATTGACCAAGTATGGCCATGTGGCCTTTTTAAGTTAATTATGTCACCAGCATTCCACCCCCTTGTTAGATGAGCCACATCTCATTAGGCCAGCGGCCAGCTATCATGGGGCAGTTCCCCACAGATTCACTGAACTAAGTTCAGCCACAACTTTAGCTCATCCTTAGTCACCAGCACTTCACCTATTAATCATTCCAGTGGGTCCATTATTGTTCTACTCCTGACAAATACAGACTATCACTAATTGTTTATTGCATAATTATCACCTGATTATAATATGACTGGCACCTTCTCTACTGACCCCCAACAATATAACATGTAACTGTATTTAACAATGGATCTCTTTTATAGTTTATCAACCTTGTCTAGGATATCAGAGAGTAAAGTCCCAAGTCCAGATGTTCTGTAGCTGAAAAAGTGTGAAATATTTGAAAAGAGTAGAGGTGGGTTAAAACATCTATCAGACTAGTTTGCAGGCTTTATGCCTACTTGGAAAATTCACCCCCTTTAGTTGTCTTATTGATCATGGTCACTGACACAAAAAGTGGAAATTCAGAAGATACTGTTGTCTTCGAACAGGAGTAGAGGGTGAATCTTCCAATATGGACAATACTTAAGAGGCTTTTTCACCTCTTTTTAAAGAAATTACCTCTCTCTTTTTGTTGCATCTTTATGACAAGAAGAAAAGGGAAATCCCCCCCTCCCCCCATTTGGACACAGATGTCAAGAAAAACTCACATAGGTTTTTAACAATTCCCTACTTGATCCACAATTAAAAAAACTGTTTTTGCTTTAGATACACGTTAAGCACATCTTCACTTTACACACATTTTCACTTTATACATTTGTCTGTCTCTTTTGGTCACTATCTTGCTGCTTTATGAACTATTTACAAATTATGTGAAATCAAAAGTGCAGCACCCAAGTGATCAAGAATGAATATAACAATCTTATAATCAAAAACCAGAGTGTAAATAATATACTTATAACAAAAATTACCAACAAAAAGGTGACTTTAAAATGTGCATAGAAAGTCCCACAAACATGTGACTCTTCTTAGTAGTAAATAATAACTCCAACGGTCTTCCATGTGTAGTATTCATCCAACTGTGCAAATATTTCATCACATGTTGCTCCAAACCACCACTTTTGCACACTCCCCAGCTTTTAAGCTGCATCAGAAAGGAAGCAGTGTTTGTTAGCACTGACAGGGCATCACAGTATGGGAATCCCTCAGCATTGTAATCCTCCACTTGCACAGGGGGCCGCCAGCACCACCAATGTATCAAGTCCATGAGGAACGCTCACCACACTGGAACCACAGAAAAAGGTATATAGTGTAGTAATTTATTTTTAAATCAGCTTCTATCCATCCATTTAACCCATACATCAAAGTTTACAGATATAGCAGAGTGTAAAGCCACCATGTGGAGACATTCACTTACTAAGATGGCCACAGGTCTCAAAAATGGAAGCGGCGGCATAATGTCAGCACGTAGCTCCTTCCAAAGCGTTCTTTAGGTGATAGAAGAGTCACATGTGTGTGGGACTTTCTATGACCATTTTAAAGTCACTTTTTGGTTGGTCATTTTTGTCATAAGTATTTACACTCTGGTTTTTGATTATAAGATTGTTATTCTTGATCACCTAGGCCAGGGGTGTCAAACTCAATTTCATCATGGGACGCATCAGCATAATGTTTGCCCTCAAAGGGCCTGTTGTATCTGTAAGACTAGATGTCTAGAGCACCCCATCCCCCTTACATCAGATGTCTAGAGCACCCCATTCCATCATCATAAGTCAAAAGCACCCGACCCTCACTTATATCACAGTACACCCCCTCTT
This sequence comes from Rana muscosa, assembly GCA_029206835.1. Taxonomy (NCBI): domain Eukaryota; kingdom Metazoa; phylum Chordata; class Amphibia; order Anura; family Ranidae; genus Rana; species Rana muscosa. Next base: position 444,616,387 of record CM055116.1, read on the forward strand.
ACCTGGTGCTGCTGCCAGGAAGAAGCCGAGAGGGGAAGCAGACAGTGCATGGTCTGGAGTAGTGAGTAATAAGGTGGGGGCAGAAATGAGGGGGTCACCGGAGCTGCAGGAGCGGTGTGAGGGCCACATGAAATGGCCTGGAGTGCCGGATTTGGCACGCGGGCCTTGCGTTTGACACATGTGACCTAAGTATTGCACTTATATGATTTCAGAAGCTAAGCAGGGTTGGGTCTGGTGAGTACTTAGATGGAGGCCACCTTACCTTGTTAGCTGCTGCATAAATATTCTCTTTTTCCCTATGGCTGACTATAGTTTTGAGTTTACATATTTAAAAACTATAGATAGCCTCAGGCTGAATGTAGCACCAAACACTTGGGCCACCACACTGCATCGCACCACCTTGCTTGGTTACCACTAATGAGATATTTCTGGGGTGTTTGGCAAAAGTTTAAACTCCCATTAAAGCGTTATTCTGCTTGGGAAAAAAATAAATAAAAGTCAGCAGCTACAAATACTTAATATATAGTCACTTACCTGTCCAGGGAGCCCGCAATGTCAGCACCCCAGCCGATTTTTGGATCAGCTGTCGGGTGCTGCCGCCACCATTCTTCGTAAGGGAAATAAGCAGTGAAGCCGTTCGGCTTCACAGCCGGTTTCCTACTGCGCATGTGCGAAGCGCGCTGCACTTTCTAATTGGCCCAGCGGCGGGGAAGGAGGAAGGGGTGAATTTCTGAGAGACGGCGCCACAGCAAGACGGGAAGGGTACCTGTCAAAAGCAGGTTTCCCTGTTCTCTCCTCCCCCCTGAAAGGTGGCAAATGTGGCAACGGAGGGGGGGGGAGGAAGCAGATCAGCGGAAGTTCCACTTTTGGGTGGAACTCCTCTTTAACTGCTTTAGTGTAAACAAGAAAGCTCTTGATAGGGATGGCTATGCAAAGAAATGAGGGTTGTCTCTTTAAACTCTCACTATTCAACCTAATCAAAGTCCTAAAATAGTCCCAAGACTCATAGCTGTCATTAAAGAGTTATAAGTCTAGAAATGGTAAAGATATATTTAAAAAACATGCTACTCTGAGAATCAAGATTGCAGTTTAACATGGAGCTTAAAAGGGAACTGCTTTCAGCATTGCAGAAGAGTTTTATATGCAGAGTTACTTGTACACAGACAGTGATGTACTAAAAAGCATAGTCTGCTTCATACATATGAGGTTAGTTGTCAGTAGCATACACCAGATGACATTAACGTGTTAGTCCACTTACAGCAAGATTTCCCCAAACTTTCCCTGCAATTCCATATGCTCTGTATAGTAGATATTAGTGTTCTTGTTTTTTATTTTAAATGGTCAGGTGCACATTCTTCCATTACAGGTGCACCTGTGTGTGTGTGTGGGGGGAGGGGGGGTCTCTTCATACAAAACACTAGCTTCTCGATCCACCTATGTCCTTCCATTTGCAAAACGAGTTGGATATCTGAATTGTGCACCCCCTGGTGGCCACTCCAAGCACTTCAAATTGAAAACGTGTAGTGCACTCTTCCCTGCTCTAGCTGAAATCAATAGCAGTCAATTCAGGCCTTTCAAACTTTGCGAGTACACAGTGTGCTTTCTCGAACTCTAGCTGGAGTGTGCAAAAATGTAAGTTACGCGTGTTTTCAGGCGTTTTTCAGGCCCTCCCATTGAAATCTAGGGTGACTAAAAATGTACACCTCAAAGAAACTTGTGTATTTTTTTGAGCTCTAAGTATCCAGCTTGCAGCAACAAGATGCTCACATGTCACTGGGCACCATTAAATATACAGTAAAACCTTGGTTTGAGAGTAACTTGGTTTGAGAGCGTTTTGTAAGACAAGCAAAACTTTTTAACTTTGACTTGATATACAAGCGATGTCTTGATATAAAAGTAGCATCATGTCACAACGGAGTATAAAATAGAAGAGAGGCGCCTCTAAGTGTAGCGATATGGTTACATTTAATGAAGGTACAACATTTAGAAACTTACATGGTTGATTATTAAAAGAGGCACATCTAAGTATGCAGGCATCCAGGGTAAAACTGTCCACATAGACCATTCTCCTCACCGCCATTGATGTCGTCCCTTCCAAGAGCGGTTCAAGCCTCGCTTTTAGATTGCGCTACTGCAGGGTAGTCATCCCGGTCACGATTGCAGGATGGTCTATGTGGATCGCTTTACCCCGGATGCCTGCATACTTGGATGTGCCTCTTTTAATCATCCATGTGAGTTGCTAAATGTTGTACCTTCATTAAATGTAACCATATTGCTACACTTAGAGGCGCCTCTCTTCTCTTATACTCTGTAGCTCCTGCTGTTTTTTGCTTCTAATCCCCTTGTGAAGGCTTCCATTTGTGGCTGGACATTTATCACATTGCTATAATTTTTTTTATATGGACTATAAACTGAAGGACTTATGAATGGTTGTGGAACAAATTGTCAGGTCACCTGTGGCCAGATGACAGATGCACACCGTAGGGGGTCAGGAGTGCACCACAAGGTAATGAACCCTGTGGCTGACTGCTGCGGATGGAATACTGGGTGGTTGTGGAAAGTGGGACCAGAGGAGCACAACCGGGATCCACAGGGAGCTAGAGCCGAGATTCCCCAGGGCGCGGAGTCTAAGACCCAGCAGGTTTTCGCCAGAGCCTCTAGTGGTGAGGATGTTACGCTGCAGGCTGGGTCCAGGTCGCGGCCCCTAGAGTCCCCTAGCTCACGCCCCATAGGGTAAGGAGGAGAGAGGGGAAGCAGCAGCACAGGATACAAGAATAGTGAGGGCAAAAGCCAAGGTCAGGGCAACAAGCAGACAAGGATAAACGAATGACAAGCCGAAGGTCAAGGGTCACAAGCAGACAGGGATAGTCGGGAACAAGCCAATATCGTAACACAGAGACAGACGTAGCACACGGCAGGCAGGAACCCAAACACACAATGCTTAAACAAACACGTTGATCAGCAAAGCAGGCTTGCAGTGCACAGGTTAATATAGTGTTCTGTGATAGGCCCTGGGGTGGATTCAGGCTGGGCGGAGATTATAAAGGAAGCCAGGTGAAGGGGTCTGGCCTCTAAGATGAACACATGAGGAGGAAAGGTAAGATGGCAGACAGACATTAGTGCATATCCATGACACAAATCATTTGAGTTTTATATTATTTCTTATGGGAAAATTTGCTTTGATATACAAGTGCTTTGGATTACAAGCTTGCTTCCGGAAAGAATTATGCTCGCAATCCAAGGTTTAACTGTACTGGGAATCTTGTTGATGTGTTTTGAAGCCCTTTGGAAAATGTGATTCAGAACACTCAGCTGTGAACCTAATATAACAGTAAAAGTATTTTTTAAATAACAGCAGCGTAAGTACCTGAATTTGACATGGTATCAGCCTCTTGCTGTCCCTGTACAGCAGAGCTGGAGTGTGAGAGTAGAAAGTAGCACAAGGAGCCAATCAGTTCATATGATGACAAGAGTCATTCTAAGCTAAAGCAGAGGAGCCCATCACTGTACTGATTCTCCTTTCCCTGTATATTCATAAGCTGGATTCAAAGAAAGTGGGTTGAGCAATGCTGGCAATCAGACTGTTAGATATTGAATTTATTACTATTTTAAGTGATAAAGGTTTCTGAACTCTTTATTGAAACATGTTAATTTTGAAGGTTGCTGAGGACAAAAGAGAGGTAATTTGACATCTATTCTAAGGAACTATGTCAGGATAATGGGTGGAGTTATGTTACTTAATATACACAAGTGGGTGTTACTTCTGTGGACAGTAGTGCTACCTTCTTTGGAGCAATGCTAAATGTAAATAATGCTGACATAACATAATTAAACAGTATATGAACCCAAGGGTTTTCAACATGAGTTAGGAATGTCGGTCGATGGGGCCCTGGAGAAATGTCGGGAGAAGTGACCCCATTCACTATGGAGGTTGTACCATGTGACACCTCATTCCTCCTTCTGAAGCCAACCACCTAACCATGTGTTACCAGCTGTCATTATGTAAGCATTGTCTTTTGCTTGTCTTTCTGAAGAATAAACAACCTTTTTTGAAGATAACCTGGCTCTATTGAATTTGGAACGAAACGCCTGAGAAGGAGACACTAATTGTTTTTACAAGTGTCCTCCCACTTTTACAGTGGCGAGCCCCAGAATTTGTTTGTTTTTCCCTAATTACTTGACAACAGGAGGGACTCAGATGAAGAGATGAGACGAAAACATTATCAAGTCTTGGGAAAAAAACAACCAAAGAACTTAGAAAGAAAAGGGCATTTGTGTTCCATCAGACGTGGACAGAAGGTCCGAGAAACTGAGCCAGCTAAAGGCGAGAAGAATTGCAGCCGTGAAACAAAGTCAATTATTGATCTTGACTCCAAAGCACAAGGGTGAGTTTTTCTCTGTCTGTTTTCTCACCTACAGATCGCTTGTAAACTTGCAAGCAGAAGAAAAAAACAAAAAAAAAACAAAGACCCAGCTTACGAAGTTGATTGACAAGGCCTTTTGGACAGAATGTTTCAAGATATTGTAGGAAATCCAGAGAGGACTTTCAGGTTGTGATGAAAAGCGTAAACGTTTACGTACGTGAAGATTTCTGCCAAGGAAGTTCAGTTCCTACAAAAGGTGAGGAAAAATCTCACAGAAGGAGTGTTGAAATGGGAACTAAGACTTCACGTTATAAAGGCCACCATTGTAGATACAACAGGCAGATGTACTCTTTGGGTGAGCTAATATGAAAAGTCGGATTTTGATGTTTTGGACGGTCCGAGGATAAAGGCAAATACTACACTTACACATCTCATTCCTTCAACATACACAGAAGGGAGAAAGACATTTTTTCAATACACACGCATCTTTACATTTTGTTTACTTAGGCCTATTTACAGCCTACAGAAACATTACATTTACACCAGTCAAGGAACAAGGCAAAAGCTACAAGAAAACTATTCTTCAAAGAAAAAGATGAGGACAATATTCTTCCAAAAAAGAGCAACGAATAAAAGCAACGAACAAAGACAAAACAAATGAAAAGAAACGAACAACAGACAAAGCTAAAGGACATTATTCATCTCTTGTTTTTTTAAGTGTACACAGGACAATCATTCTAAACAAGGGGTAAATATGTTTGTTTATTTAAGTGAGTGGATAACATGGGATGGTTAACATCTCAAAGCTCAGAAGTATGTCCCTGTACTATCGGGAATTTATATATTTCACATATATGGAATAAAGTCATGTAGCAGTAGTAGGGTAATACAGTAATTAATGGCAGAGTATAAAGAAGTTCTTTAATAAGGAAACTAAGTTTAATGCTGCATGAAAATGTTTATGAATATTTAAGCCCTAAACAACAGAAAATGTGTTATTACAAAATGTGGTCATTCAAAGGGCAGAACTAAGTTTTAAGAAAAAACTATTGATTAAGATAATGGAAAACAACATGGTATTTAGTGTTTAACAAAAATACTACAGTTTTGGTTGCAGGAAATAATAAGTTAAGGATTGAGCAATTTTTACAAAATATTCCAAACTAGGATTTGGTTATTAAATTAATAGTAGTAGATTGTTCTAATTTACTTAAGGCTACCCAGGAAAATTATTAAAATATGAAAGTTTTGTTCAATCTAAAAACTATCAAAAATTGTAAAAAAAACAATTGGTAAAAGTTTTTGTAATTGAGTATTTCTGGTAAAAGTAAAGACTTTGGTTGAGGGAGGAATTTTTCTCGGGGAAATGGCCAATTGCAGTTCATGGGCAGGAACCAATCTGTGAGTTTCACGAGATTTGTCCTCTAAACAATTTTTTGTCATTACTATAATCAGTAACGTCATATTATAACATAGTGTACATGATTTTTGGCAGATGTACAAACCAAATATGTTTTAAAAATGGTAAAAAAAGGTTAAAACTTATAAAAACAATAAATGAGATTGTACTATGAAGGGATGCAAAGCATAGTAGCTATAACTGACAGTAACAGATCTTTCTCTGAAGAGTGTGACATGAAAAGGAATGTACTTTCAACAGAGAAATGAAGATCGAGTTACACAGCTTGGTCAGATATGCCATGACAGTTTTTCACTTCTATGGATCAGAAATCTGGAAGAGGGTTCATGGATGAGAAAAAATATATATTTTAAAGGTATTATTACTTACTAATTGTTTTGAAAAAACATGCGGCTTTTGCACCATTTGTTTAAGGTGTTATTTCAAGGAAAACAGGTGTCAAAACACAGCTTTAATTAAGCTTTGTTTATGGACAATTGGGTGTTAAAAAGAAAGGTCAGTTGAAGTGAGATATAAATACATCGAGACTAAAATTATGCAGTGTGATAAAGCCACAGTTGTGTAAGTTAATCAAGAAAAGGTACTTTATCAACTTTTAGTGGACATTTATTGGGAAAGAGTTTCTTTGTGCTTTTATACATGGATCCATATATTGGCACAATGGAATAATATACTTTCTGTATATTTGTCTGCACTGAAAGATGAACTTAAGACTGCCATTGTGTTTGTTTAGCAGTCAGAGCGACGGAGCACGTGTGGTTCATTCAATCATACTGTATTATTGGTTCTGAAAAATAGTACTTCAACATGATCAAGTTTCTTTCAGAAATATAATATTTAGGAAAGCCCAGACTAAATTAATGTTCTTTTGCAAAATTAAAGCAGTTATAAGTGAAAGTGTAGTAAAACACAATAATCTGGTAAGATTATTACTTTTACAAAATTTAATTTAGTCACAGGATAAAGAGGGGGACGATGGAATTTTGTCTTAGTTAGAATCAGTACAGACTGATAATGGAGATAAAAATGATTGTAAAAATAATTGATTCCAACAATAATGGATAGAGTTATTTTTAAATGAAAATATTTATTTTTGCATATCCAGATACCTGACTGACTAATTGATTTATTGATTTTTGTTTAAGCTAATGAAAGAAATTTGGAACTACTAATGTTGGACCATTTTGTCATCAAACTTCTGAATATTGTTTTATTTGTTTATAGAACAATTCAAAAGGAAAGAGTAACCCGATACTACAAAGTATTGAGAGATTTGGCAATCTATGTAGATTGATTATATTCGTTTTTCACCTGCTAAAGGAGGATACAAGGATGTTTTTTCCTTTAGTTAATATCTCTTTTGATAAATTAATTGAGGTAATTCTAGGAAAAAAATAATATTTTTAACATAAGCTAAGTTGTTGTGAACTTATGTCATATTCCATTGGGGTTTGTTTTCAACCCATGGAATCAGATAATGATTTTTTATTTTATAGGACAGGTAGTGAAGGACAAGTATGCAATTTTAGTTATTTAATAACGTTTTTATGTTTCTTATCATCTTTAATGCTCAGGTATTGTAGAACGTATGAATAGTATTACAAAGTCTAAATAGGGTAAGATGATTCAAGAAAAGGTAAAGATTAGGTGACTTATTTACCTGTTATATTTTTAGTTTAAAAACTTTAGTATTTTCTAAACATAGGGATGACAGGATGAAGAATGTCTGTTCGTCTATGTCTTTTGAAATTAGCATACTAAGTTATTTACAATCTGTTGTATAGGAAAAATTTACAGGTATAGGAAAGGCTAGGCCTTTGCTAACTTTAAATAGAAATTATGTTTTGAATGAGATTTCTACTTCTCATTAGTATGTTCAGTAATTTATTCCAGTAGCTAAAGTTATGATTAATAATTATAGATCTGAAGGTACCAGGGATGCCAATAGAGATGCCAACTGAGATATCAATTGGAATTTCAATTGGGAAGATTATTTTATTATTTTTAAGGTAATAGGGATTATAATTATTTTTGTTTCAAAATAATTGGTAAAAATAAAAATAATGGGTAAAAATAGGAATAAAATGGGTAAACACAGAAAGGATTATGAGTCTAAAATAGTTTATATTGATTAATGAAATTATTCTATTCTATGAATTTTTATTTATTTTTTTGTATTCTTCCATGACCATGGACCAAGCACTACTACATTTCTATTTGTTGTTATTTCTTGTTTTTTCAAAACTATTTTTTGATTATGTTATCAAGGACTATCATTTTTGGATGATCTTCAATGATTCATTCATATGGTCTTGCATCAAAAAGCGACATATTGATCGGTCGCTCATTATGTGAGGGGGAGTTGGGATGTGAATTTTAGTAAAGGAATGTTTTGAAATACATAAAAAAAAAAGTTGACTCAATGTTGACATTGAAATTTGATACTTTCTCCTACACAATCTTTGTTAGTTTAGTAGATCATTGGATCATTGAAAGATTGATATCACAGTAATAACTAATAGTATGATACTACCTTAGTTTACATAATAGTTGATATTTTTTAGTTTTTCTAAATCTTTTATAGGAACACATATTAATACACATAGAATTATTATTTCACATACAATTATTATTTTTTATTCATTTTTATAGAACACAGAACTTGGAAAAGTTTGATGGATAGTTTGTGATTACAAGAATGTACAATAAAGTGTGCATTTAAAGTATTAATATAGTTAGAGTACATACATGCTTGTGTGAAAGAAAAGGATTTTAATGTGTCTAAACAGAGTTACTGTTGAATTAAATAATATGGAATGTTGAAAAAAAGAAAATGGAAAGAGTTGCTTGTTGGTCATGGATAGATAGATAGATAGATAGATAGATAGATAGATAGATAGATAGATAGATAGATAGATAGATAGATAGATAGATAGATAGATAGATAAATAGAAAAATAAATAGAAAGATAAATAGAAAAATAAATAGAAAGATAAATAGAATAGTTATGTTTTTATGTATCCACAGACGATTACGTATTATGTTTATAATTGTTCAGTGTCAAGGATAATGTATAAAAACTTATATTGTAGAAATTATTTGGTTATTGAAATTTCAAAGAATGGAAGAAATTGTATTTATTAATTAATAATTTATATTACAAAGCAATATAATTTAATATATCAAAGATATTAATTCCTCCTTTATGTTAAAATAGCTATATGATATGGTTAAAGTTATAAGAAGTAAAATCTATGAAGGTAAAGGAAGACATTTTTTAATATTACATAGTTTAGATGGAGAATAAATTAAAATTATTAAATAATATAATAATTTATAGTTTCTTGATAGAATAAAATTGTTAAATATTTCACAGGCATATCTCAGAGTTTTGGAAAAAGCTTGTGTACAATATCTGAAACACTAAATTGTATGAATGTTTAATGTATTGTATGTATTGGAAAAAAGAGGATCAGAAACATTTATTATTTAAGATGAATGCACTTATTTTGTTTGTTAATAATAGTGCATTGAGGGGGAATTGTTAGATATTGAATTTATTACTATTTTAAGTGATAAAGGTTTCTGAACTCTTTATTGAAGCATGTTAATTTTGAAGGTTGCTGAGGACAAGAGAGAGGTCATTTGACATCTATTCTAAGGAACTATGTCAGGATAATGGGTGGAGTTATGTTTCTTAATATACACAAGTGGGTGTTACTTCTGTGGACAGTAGTGCTACCTTCTTTGGAGCAATGCTAAATGTAAATAATGCTGACATAACATAATTAAACAGTATATGAACCCAAGGGTTTTCAACATGAGTTAGGAATGTCGGGCGATGGGGCCCTGGAGAAATGTCGGGAGAAGTGACCCCATTCACTATGGAGGTTGTACCATGTGACACCTCATTCCTCCTTCTGAAGCCAACCACCTTACCATGTGTTACCAGCTGTCATTATGTAAGCATTGTCTTTTGCTTGTCTTTCTGAAGAATAAACAACCTTTTTTGAAGATAACCTGGCTCTATTGAATTTGGAACGAAACGCCTGAGAAGGAGACACTAATTGTTTTTCCAAGTGTCCTCCCACTTTTACACAGACCGATAACATCTAGCGCCAGAAAAAAAGTACTGCAGGGAAAATCTCTGCAATAGAAAATCTCTGCATTAGAGATTAGAAAATCTCTGCATTATTTTCTCCTATAATAAGCTATTCATTTTTTTTCTCTTTATTTTTGGCTGGAGCTCTGTTTTAAGAGTGTGACAGGAGCTGCAAAGTAAGTAGTGTATCCGAGATTAGCAAACATTAAGAGATTTTTGCAGAATTTGCTTTCTTATTTATGATAATTATCTATCGCAATGAGTGGAAATCATTAAAGCTGGCCATACCTACATTTTTTCATTCAGCCAGACAGCTGAATGAAAAAAACTGAACCAATGTCCCCGCCCACACATTTGCGGTGGATGAGGGAATCCTCCCTCTATGTCAGTGGTTCTCAACCTGGGGGTCGGGACCCCCTTGGTGGTCGAATGATGATTTTCCAGGGGTCACCGTATCCTGGGTTGTTCCTAAAGCCTGCACCGCTCTCCCAACCTTTTTGCGGCCACATAGCAGGGCTGTCCCTGGAGCCTGTGGCCGCCCAGCTGGGCTGTTTCTGAAGCCGACAGCCGCCCACTCAGCCTCTTTGCAGCCGCTAATTAAGTTCCCGGCATGGCTAGGGGGCAGAGACTAGAGGTCAGCTGACTGTTGAGGAATGTGAAGTGGGAAAGGCTGGAGGAGACCCTATCTCCTGATTTCGACATAGGTGTCACTGCTACGAGACACCACAAAGTCGGAGACACAGTGAAGCCGGAGACACAGTAAGTAACACTACCTGTGATTATAGTTTACATTAAAAGTCCCCACTACAGTTCTCAGATCAGTAGATGACCTTGATCAAGAGCACCTAAGTTGGCTGATCAGAACTCCCCCAGCACTGCCACTGATCCCACTCCCCACCAGCACTGCCACTCATCCCAACTCCCCGCCCCCCACCAAGGAGTAGGAGAAGGAATAAAAATAGAGAATACATGGAAGGGAGAGGAAAAGAGGGGGAGGAACAAAGAAAAAGGGAAAGAATAAGAGAAAGAATAAGAAAGACAGCTAGAGAGAGGGATGGGGGGAAAAAATAGAAAGAAATTAGGATAGAGAGAGATAAAAGGGAGAGAAAGGAGAAAAAAGAGAAAGAGTGGTACATCCAAAAATGTACCATAAGGGGTTTTAATACTGTACAAGTGGAAGGGACTCAGGGAGCGCTAAATGTCCATGGGTTAGGGGCGCAAATTACTTGTGTTGGGTGCTAACAACCCACGCTACAAAAATAATTTTACTGTTAGGGGTCCCCACAACTTACGTTGAGAACCACTGCTCTATGTCATTGAATTCTGACAGTGGGACTCCCGCCATAAGCCTACACTGATCAGCACTAGCGCCTATAGACTGCATGCGCCAATCAATTAAAAATATACCAACAAGCCCGTTCAAATATCGACTTCTCATAAACAGAAACAACAATACATGGTTTGAAATTTGGCGGGTTCCTACTGAACTGGCCAACTTTCAATCCATGTATGGCCGACCTCAGGTGTGAATTGGAAATCTGTAAAATTAGTCTACAGTTCCTCTTCTAAATAAAATGTGCCCATTCTAACTATTTTCTAATAGTCCTGCTTTCCATATCAATATACATAATATCATCACTTAAATCTGGTCTCCGTGTTTTGAAATTTGTAAAATTTGTAAAATTTCAATAATTCAAGCAGGTCCAAATGAACTATTTTTGCAGTCTCAGCTACATACAGTATACAATGCTGTGTTCCAGCAGTGAGACGGGAACTTCCCATCCCGTTCCCAGAACAAAATCAGCGCTAGTCAGCGATTTACAGAAGCTTTGTAGTCTATGAATAAATACAAAGCTTTCTCTGATTGGCTGAGGTGGAGAGGTAAGCGAATGACATTACAAATGCAGTCAGAGGAAGATTTGTATTCATTCATTTAATACAAAGCTTGTTTTGAATGTTGTGAAAGGCTAAGCTACCCTCAGCGTGAATCAATTTTGTTCCTGCAGTGGGGTGGGAGGTTCCCATCCTGCTACCGGAACACAGAGCCAAATATTGAATGTAGCTGAGGCTACTTAAATTTTTTCAGCGCTGACAGCAGCTCCATCTGTAAGCAAAGTAAAACAAACTATTTAAATTTCAGTAAACATGGTGATAAGGAAATTGCATATTTCCTTATTATTAGTTGTCTAGTTGCCTCACAAATATCTAATAAAGCTTCTAATATCCTGGTTATTCTAGTAACTTTTAGCTGACTCATGTAATTGTAAGCTGACTCTATGGACAAGCCAGCCCCCTGTCCTTCAGGAGTTTGTAATTTTCCTTAGAAGGTACTGTTTTTTTTGGCGTATAACACTCACTTTTTTACCCTGAAAATAGAGGGTAAACTGTGCTTGCGTGTTATACGCAGGGGGCTGTGGAAATTTTTTTTTTGCTCAAACTTCCCTCTTAAAAATAAGGTGCGTGTTATACGCCTGTGAGTGTTATGCGCCGATAAATACGGTAATTTTGCTCTGAAGGTGGGCTTGACCATTTCCTACATACAAGACCCTAGCTATAACTTGTAGGGTTAGTCTCACACCAGAGCTTGCAACCATGCAATCGTCTGATCTGATTATCTGGCCATGCTGCATGTGCAGGAGGGAGCCGTGGCGGAAACAGCATCTTTAGTTAAGTATTCTTGTCATATTTTCTTTATCTTTATCTGTATCTGTCATTACTGTTATATTTATAAGTATTTGTGTGATCTCTCTTTGCACATATCGAACACAACCCCAAAAATGTGACAAAACACATGGAGATCAGCTTTAACCATTGTTGTCATTATTACCAATGTAATTATTATTATCCTTTCCACAATTTCTTCAATTATAATGTCCAGCAGTTGCACGGTAGTTACTGTATACCTGCCATTATAGTAAATCACATATCACTGCAAAGTTGCCCGAAATGCCCTTTGGTACTAACATAAATACATGCTAATTAATCCTAAATGTGTCCATTACTGGATATGTATATAATCTAAAAATTAGGGTTGTCCCGATACCACTTTTTTAAGACCGAGTACAAGTACTGATACTTTTTTTCAAGTACTCGCCGATACCGAATACCGATACTTTTTTTTAATCTCGTGTGTCAGTATTTTTTTTTTTTTTTTTACAATTTATTTATTTATTTTTTACAATGCTTTATTTTTTTAAGGGGGGGGGGGGTCAGTGTCAGTGTGTGTGTGTGTGTGTGTGTGTGTGTGTGTGTGTGTGTGTTTTTTATTTTTTATACAATAAATTTTTATTTTATTTTATTCTTTTTTTTTTTTTATCAGCCTTGTTGTGGGGGCTTTGGTGAGATATCAGGGGTCTTAACAGACCTCTGACATCTCCCCTTTGAGACAGAGAAAGGGTCTAGGGACACATATTCCCCAGTCCCTCTCTCAGCAGCCTCAGCTGCGCTGAAAATGAATGGAGAGAAGACAGCGGCTCCTCTCCATTCATAAACTGAAACATTGTAAACACAGTTTACGATGTTTCAGTTATGTGAATGGACAGAGTCAGTGATGACTCTGTACATTCCGACAAGTAAGGAGCCGGGTTTACCGGCTCCTACCTCCGCTCTCCATCCTGAGATACCGAGGGGGTGGAGGAGGAGCACGGAGGGGCACGGCGGCATTGAGGTGAAGGGGGCACAGCGGCACGGAGGTGATGGGGGCACAGCGGCATGGAGGTGAAGGGGGAACAGCTCCGGGAGCATTTGAGCAGCAGACAGCAGACAGGCAATTGGATCAGATTCATTTTACTTACCTGCCTGAAGACTCGCTCTGGTCTCTGCCACGCTCTCCGCCTTGGTCTCCGCCCCCCGCCGCACACTTTCCGTCCTGCCCTGGTCTCCGCCCCCGCCACGCTCTCCGCCCTGGTATCCGCCCCCCGCCGCACACTCTCCATCCCACTCTCCGCCCCCCGCTCTGAAAAAAAAAAAAGTATCGGACTGGGCATCGGGAGCATTTGCGCGAGTACAAGTACTCGCGCAAATGCTTTGTATCGGTACCGATACCGATACTAGTATCGGTATCGGGACAACCCTACTAAAAATGTTAGTTGCTTGATCGACATGGTCACCCATAGGCTTCCAATCACTGACGTGGACCAAATATGCAGATCTGGAATTCTGCCTTCTCCTTCTGCATTGCTCCAGGCCATTAACTGACAGTACTAAAGCCACAGACAGCTAGACAACTACTTATGTCAGCCTGCATATATCTCTCAGTACAAGTTTCAGCCTTCGTGTTTTGTGACATACATAAAAGCATAGGGTGCTGTTGACTTATAAAGAGGCTGTTTATTGTTTCATGTACTCAACCTACCTATTACAGTTTGGGAAGTGCTCTGTGCTGTAGTCCTAACATTTGTATAGCCTGGAACTGTAAATGAAAGTAGATAAAACAAAACAAAATCAATTCAATGTGGAGGCAGCCATTACTGGCAAATCCTTCTGAAATTGCCAGTTGGCTGGCTGTCATGCTGATCCTATAACATCAAAACATTCTGAGTTGCTGATCTGGAACAAGCATGTAGACTGGAAGTGTCGACAACAGTCTGAATTTACTTGCCAGATGCATATTTCAGATCTATGGAGGAGGGCTGGAGCGCAAACCTAGAGTCTATCTGAGACACGACGCTCAGCGGAGTGACGTCACGACCAGCACGCTCCAGCCCTCCTCCTGGTTCACCAAGTGATTGCCCGGAAAACATCTATATGGACTTTACACCGGCTCTTGCTCAGCACGCACGGATGTCTACCTTCTTCTGAGATTGCCAGCAAGCGGAATGTGATCGTTGCTTGGAGCCTTATGTGCCTCTTACAGTTTGTTAAGAAGTGAGTGCTTTGATACTATGTGCTATTAAAGTGTAACAGTTTTTAAACTAAGTGGCGCCTTTTTTTGTTTATCCTTGTTTCATATGTTGGAGTCTAGCTTCGGCTCCCCCAGCAAGGCTGCCCAGTTTTATCCCAGGACTGTTCAACTCACATCAAAGCTTTTGCACAGCTTAAAGGACTTTTTTGGTAATTACCATTTGTTTGTCTCTATGTCATCATAAGCACCAGTATTGTATATAATTTTGTATGACCAAATTTCTCTTAGTACAGGCTTCCTTTAAAAACCACTTCAGCCCCAGAAGAATTGGCTGCCAAATGGCCTGGGGTCATTTTTTGCAATTCGGCACTGCGTCGCTTTAATTGACAATTGCAACGCTGCACCCAAACAAAATTGATGTCTTTTTTTCGCACAAATTGAGCTTTCTTTTGGTGGTATATTATCACCATGCGCTATAAACAAAAAAGAGCGACAATTTTGAAAAAAACACTATTTTATTCTTTTTTGCTATAATAAATATCCCCAATTTTTTTTTCTAAAAAAAGCTATTTTTTCTCAGTTTAGGCCGATATGTATTCTTCTATATATTTTTGGTAATAAAAATCGCAATAAGTGTATATTCATTGGTTTGTGCAAAAGTTATAGCGTCTACAAAATAGGGGATAGATTTATAGCATTTTTATTATTATTATTATTTTTCTTTACTAGTAATGGCGGCGATCTGCGATTTTTTTATCGGAACTGCAACACATTTTTGGGACCATTGGCATTTATACAGCAATCAGTGCTATAAAAATGCACTGATTATTGTAAAAATTTCACTGGCAGGGAAGGGGTTAACACTAGGGGGCGATCAAGGGGTTAACTGTATTCCCTGATGTGCGTTATAACTGTAGGGGGGATGGGACTGACTAGGGGAAGAAAGAGATCGGTGTTCATACATAGTATGAGCACACAAACAGTCTCCTCACCCCTGAGAGAACCGGGATTTGTATGTTTACACACACACACATCCCGTTCTCATTCTGTAACGAGCAATCGAGGGTGCCCGGCGGAGGCGACTTAAAGTCCCGATGTACAGCTAGGGAGGGGAGCCAACCTGCCGCAGTATAACTGTGGCGGCTGGTTCGGAAGGGGTTAAAGAGAAAAAGCAATAATATGTATATTCCAGGTCTTTGACTCAATGAAGGGTGAGTTGCAGCACAACACACTCATACATACACAGGCCCTTACCCACCATTGTTAATATTAAAGCAAATGTACAGTATAATAGTTTGGTATGTCATTTCTTTATATTCGTTTTTTTGACCTTAATATATATTTACATATATATATTAAGGTCAGGATAATATAGAAAACTATAATTATTTAATAATGTTTTTAGTCAGGTAACTATGAAATATAGAATATTTCTGTTTTTGAGCCAACAGATAGAGCTTTATGCTCCTTTTTGCTCATTGTTTGCTGTGAAGAAAAAAATGACTCATCACCAGTGACTCATCACTTATCAGACAGGTTAAGCTTTTTAAGCAGTTCCTGATGAAGTGGGCGGCCCTGTTGGCCACCTCCCATCATTTCTTGATTGAAAAATTGAAGGAGCCAGCAGAAAATTGATGGCCCAATCGTGACAAAATCAGATGCAATTGTTTCTTTAGGTAACCCAGGGTGCTCTGTGAACCATTTGTAAGGTAGAAGATATATATAGTTTAAAATGGTTTAAAAATTATCTGAAAACCATTTAGTTTCCCTTTGTTTTATGTGGTTAACATACCTAATACAGTTTGACCAGTGTTCTTTGCTGAAGTACTAAAAATTGTATAGCTTGGAACTGTAAAACAAAATTAAATAAAATCAATTCTGTGCCATGTCTGCAACAGTATTTTAACAGTGGTAATAAAAATAAACAGCCCACCACTTTTTTTTTCTTTTAACAAAATGACAGCTGAAAGATCAGATTTTAAGGGGTGTGCCAATAACAAAGTAAATAAAATACAATATGCTACATGCATTGAGTTAAAGCAGCCTATTCAATGGATTAAAAAATAAGAAAAAAGCACCTAAAGAGGGGCATGGTGCATTTTTGGCAGCACAACACCCAGAAAAACATGTCTGTGCACAATTGCAATGAGAAGGTGCCACCAGTCAAAGGTGACACAATCCTTGTTAGACAGCTTAAAGCGGAGGTCCGCCAAATTTTTTATTTTTTTTGAAAAGACAGCAGCTACAAATACTGCAGCTGCTGACCTTTAAAATAAGAACACTTACCTGTCCAGGGCGCCCGTGATGTCGGCACCCGAAGCCGACCCGTCCCTCGGCCCTCGAATGCTGCCGACGCCATCTTCGGGAAGGGAATCAGGAAGTGAAGCCTTGCGGCTTCACTTCCTGGTTCCCTACTGCGCATGCGCGAGTCACGCTGCACTATCCGAATGGTCCCTGCTGTCTTCTGGGACCCGTATGTCTCCCAGAAGACAGCGGGGTGGGCAGGAAGTGGCGTAGATACCCACAGATAATGCGGCTATTTACGCCCGGAAGTGGGTGCAAATACCTGTATTAGACAGGTATCTGCTCCCCCCTGAAAGGT
>CM055116.1:446131217-446136217 GCA_029206835.1 Rana muscosa
AGCAGCAAACCTTACATGATTGCTAATGTGAAGGAACCTCCGATTTTCACATTTAACATTTAGCTAGATGTGAAAATCAGAGGTGTTCTGTCACATTAGCAACCATGTAAGGTCAGCAGGTTTGCTGCTGCTTTTAAAATTGAACGTAAAGAGTTTGTTGGATTTACAAATAATATATTTAAGCTTATAAAGCTCAGTTTTGTGTTGAAAATAACTGTGAAATCGAAAACTCCGGTGGGTGTAACATTATTTTTTTTTTTGCCGATCCGAAAATGATCCGATCCGTGGCTCTGATCTGAGGATAGATCCGATCCGTGAGTTTTTTGATCCGTTACACCCCTATTCCTCTGTGACCCGATCGCGGGACACCAGCGGCAATCGGGTTCGCTGTTCCCGCGGGGACGGTCACGGAGAAGAGGACCGGGTCGTGAGCGTGCCACCACGCTCGCAACCCACGTCTGGGCTCTTAAAGGGGACGTACCTGTACGCCCATGTGCCCAGCCGTGCCAGTCTGCCGACGTACATCGGCGTGCGGCAGTGGTTAAGTGGTTAAAGTGAAATTAAAACCTCCTATCCTTTACAGCCAAGAAAACTGCTTCTGTTTGAGTGGTGCTGCACATGTGATCAGTTAAATTAACAGTTTGCATTTCCTGCATTTTTCCAAAACCAGTAAATCGTTAAGTTTAGCTCTGCTTGACGATTTACTACTGGGGCTGGAGACAATTTACAACACACACCAATTTGGTAGCATAATCATTGTGGAATGTATTGTTGTTTGCTAAAAGTGCATTATTTTTTTATCAAATTATGTGTTAAGTTCCGCTTTAACCACTTCAGCCCCGGAAAGAATTTACCCTCTTTACCAGAGCAATTTTTGCGATTCGGCACTGCGTCGCTTTAACTGACATTTGCACGTGCGATGTTACACCCAAAATATATAAAAAAAAAATTCTCTCAGTTTAGGCCAATATGTATTCTTCTACATATTTATGGTAGAAAAAAAAAAAAAAACGCAATAAGCGTATATTGAATGGTTTGCGCAAAAGTTATAGCGTCTACAAAACAGGGGATAGTTTTATGGCATTTTTTATAATAATTTTTATTTATTTTTTATTAGTAATGGTGGTGATCAGCGATTTTTATCGTGACTGTGACATTCTGGCGGACACATCGGACACTATTTTGGGACCATTGTCATTTATACAGCGATCAGTGCTATAAAAATGCACTGATTACTGTGTAAATGACATTGGCAGGGAAGGGGTTAAACACTAGGGGGAGATCAAGGGGTTTAGTGTGTCCTAGGGAGTGATTCTAACTGTGGGGGGGGGGGGGAGATGGGCTACAAGGGACACGACCGTGATCATTGCTCCCGATCACAGGGAGCAGTAGATAACTGTCCTGTCACTAGGCAGAACAGGGAAATGCCTTGTTTACATAGGCATCTCCGTAACACGATCGCGGGACACCGGCGGATATAGGGCACGGTCACGGAGCTCGCAGCGGGTGCGCGCATGCCCGCACAGCGGAAAATTACAAGCAAAGTACCTTACGTTACTTTGTGCAGCCATGCCATTCTGCCGACGTATATCAGCGTTAGCCGGTCGGCAAGTGGTTAACTGACAATTGCGCGGTGGTGCGACGCTGAACCCAAACAAAATTGATGTCCTTTTTTCCCCACAAATGGAGCTCTTTTGGGGGGAAATTCGATCACCTCTGTGATTTTTATTTTTTGCGCTATAAAACAAAAAAAGCGTCAATTTTGAAAAAAATATATATTTTTTTTTATTTTCTGCTATAAAACATTTCTCCAAAAAACTAGGGGGATAGATTCATGGCAATTTTTTTTTTATTTTTTTTACTAGCAATGGCGGCGATAAGTCATTTTTAACGGGACTGCAACATTGCGGTGGACAGATCGGACACCTGACATTGACACTTTTTTGGGAACCAGTGACATTACAGTAATCGGTGCTAAAAAATATGCAGTTATTGTACTAATGACATTGGCAGAGAAGTGGAGTAAGGCCCCTTTCACACAAGCGGACCGTATGTCTGCTTTTTCATCCATCCGTTTACGGATGAAAAAAAAAGGGACATACAGTGGTCCCTATGAGATCGCGGGTGTCGGCGGATGAACATCCGCCGACACCCGATCTCATCCGGGTCCGCAATCCTCCGATTCTGCAGACGGAAGAAAATCCTATTTTTCTATCCATCTGCAGAGCAGATCGGATGACCACGGACAGACGGTCTGTGTTCATCCGATCCCCCCATAGGGGAGAGTGGAGATCTGACAGGGCGGTCCCTTGACAGTGTGCGGGGACCGCCCTATCATCCGCCGGCTCAGCGGAGCGATCCCCGCTGAGCAAGCGGAGGTTCACGGGGTGGGTCCGTCCCGTGTGAAAGGGGCCTAAATGTGTTCCCTGCAGAGGTTTCCTAACTGTATGGGGGGGGGGGGGGCGCTCACTAGGACAACACACGGATCAGTCCTCCTGCATAGCAGAAAGACAGGATCTGTGTGATCTCCGCTGTCAGAACGGAGATTTGCCTTGTTTACACAGGCAGATCCCCATTCTGCCTTTAAAGTCCAAGGGGGTTATTCCAGTGCATTGCACAAGATATATAAT
Source organism: Rana muscosa (assembly GCA_029206835.1). NCBI lineage: Eukaryota > Metazoa > Chordata > Amphibia > Anura > Ranidae > Rana > Rana muscosa. The sequence continues at coordinate 446,133,848 of CM055116.1, forward strand.
TTTAGGATGTTGGCAGTCCCGTACACCCTTTCCGGAAACATATTCATCACTGTGGGGAACGCACCACAATGTATCGGTTTTAGAAGCATTTGCGCAAATGTTGGCATCGGTGCATCCATACTGCAATATATATATTTTTTGGGAAATTAATACCGCTTTAAAATGTTACAGCTTTCTTTTGGCTGTACACACTTTCTTCGGGCAAACAAAAATCTGAACGGATGTCTTGAGCACCACAAGAGGCTAAAGCAGTAAATAGTAGATTGTTTATAGAAGAATTTAATCAGATATAGATCACGAGTAAAGCTAGGTCACATCTATGCTTTTTGAGTTTTTGGAAAGGGTTAGTAACTTTTTTGCCCGCAGCAGGTTGCGCTTTTGCTGGTGTCTCCTGCATGACAACAGCCACCCCCCAAAAATGCGCAGGGGGGAAAAAAGCAAAACACGTCAACCGCAGCCTGCATATGTGTGAAACCAGCATTAAAAAGGAGTTTCTTCCTTTAGAACCTAGACTCGAAAATGTTTTAACCTATCTTCAATCATATTTCTTGAGAAAATATACACACACACACACACACACACATATACAGGTCCTTCTCAAAAAATTAGCATATTGTGATAAAGTTCATTATTTTCTGTAATGTACTGATGAACATTAGACTTTCATATATTTTAGATTCATTACACACAACTGAAGTAGTTCAAGCCTTTTCTTGTTTTAATATTGATGATTTTGGCATACAGCTCATGACAACCCAAAATTCCTATCTCAAAAAATTAGCATATTTCATCCGACCAATAAAAGAAAAGTGTTTTTAATACAAAAAAAGTCAACCTTCAAATAATTATGTTCAGTTATGCACTCAATACTTGGTCGGGAATCCTTTTGCAGAAATGACTGCTTCAATGCGGCGTGGCATGGAGGCAACCAGCCTGTGGCACTGCTGAGGTGTTATGGAGGCCCAGGATGCTTCGATAGCGGCCTTAAGCTCATCCAGAGTGTTGGGTCTTGCGTCTCTCAACTTTCTCTTCCCAATATCCCACAGATTCTCTATGGGGTTCAGGTCAGGAGAGTTGGCAGGCCAATTGAGCACAGTAATACCATGGTCAGTAAACCATTTACCAGTGGTTTTGGCACTGTGAGCAGGTGCCAGGTCGTGCTGAAAAATGAAATCTTCATCTCCATAAAGCTTTTCAGCAGATGGAAGCATGAAGTGCTCCAAAATCTCCTGATAGCTAGCTGCATTGACCCTGCCCTTGATAAAACACAGTGGACCAACACCAGCAGCTGACATGGCACCCCAGACCATCACTGACTGTGGGTACTTGACACTGGACTTCAGGCATTTTGGCATTTCTCTCTCCCCAGTCTTCCTCCAGACTCTGGCACCTTGATTTCCGAATGTACTTTGGACCACTGAGCAACAGTCCAGTGCTGCTTCTCTGTAGCCCAGATCAGGCGCTTCTGCCGCTGTTTCTGGTTCAAAAGTGGCTTGACCTGGGGAATGCGGCACCTGTAGCCCATTTCCTGCACACGCCTGTTCACGGTGGCTCTGGATGTTTCTACTCCAGACTCAGTCCACTGCTTCCGCAGGTCCTCCAAGGTCTGGAATCGGTCCTTCTCCACAATCTTCTTCAGGGTCCGGTCACCTCTTCTCGTTGTGCAGCGTTTTCTGCCACACTTTTTCCTTCCCACAGACTTCCCACTGAGGTGCCTTGATACAGCACTCTGGGAACAGCCTATTCGTTCAGAAATTTCTGTGTCTTACCCTCTTGCTTGAGGATGTCAATGATGGCCTTCTGGACAGCAGTCAGGTCGGCAGTCTTACCCATGATTGCGGTTTTGAGTAATGAACCAGGCTGGGAGTTTTTAAAAGCCTCAGGAATCTTTTGCAGGTGTTTAGAGTTAATTAGTTGATTCAGATGATTAGGTTAATAGCTTGTTTAGAGAACCTTTTCATGATATGCTAATTTTTTGAGATAGGATTTTTGGGTTTTCATGAGCTGTATGCCAAAATCATCAATATTAAAACAAGAAAAGGCTTGAACTACTTCAGTTGTGTGTAATGAATCTAAAATATATGAAAGTCTAATGTTTATCAGTACATTACAGAAAATAATGAACTTTATCACAATATGCTAATTTTTTGAGAAGGACCTGTGTATATATATATATATATATATATATATATATATATATATATACACACACACACATACACACACACACACACACACACATAGAGAAAGTATTCAGATCCCCTTAAATTTTTCACTATGTTATATTGCAGCCATTTGCTAAAATCATTTAAGTTCATTTTTTTCCCCTCATTATTGTACACACAGCACCCCATATTGACAGAAAAACAC